>PITA01000923.1:0-226558 GCA_004023965.1 Spilogale gracilis
TGGGGCGCCTGGGTGGCTCAGTTGGTTAAGCAACTGCTTTTGGCTCAGGTCATGATCCTGGAGACCTGGGATCGAGCCCCACATCAGGCTTCCTGCTCGGCGGGAAGCCTGCTTCTCCCTCTCTCAGTTCCTCTGCTTGTGTTCCCTCTCTCGCTGTGTTTCTCTCTGTCAAATAAATAAAATAAAATCTTTAAAAAAAATCATGACTTGCCTCCACACATGTGTGACTGTATTTCAACACTTACCACAGAAGTGGGGGCAAATGGAATATGAAATGTAAGTATTCTTTCTGAATTCTTAGAGGATGATTAGGAAGTCCTAGACTCATGAAGAGCGAGCAGGAGTAAATCACAACTACAGACACATTGTTTGATAGTCAGCCGCTCACTAGAAGCCCAGAAGTGTTTCCTTCTTGAAAAGCAATGCACCAAGAAATCAGAATAAACCTTTCTGGAATAAGATGAAGACATTGAGTCATGAATTACTAGGCAGTTTTCTGCCCCTGCTGTATCCCATGCATAAACATATTCTGCCTTCCCTTTTTCATTCATTACACTCATGTATTCTTTCAACATACTTTTGAGTATCAGTTACTGCAATATTGAAAATGCAGCTGAGAATATACAGTTGTGATCTTTGCTCTTACAAACTTCCACACCCTTAATCAAGCAATCATAGCAAGGCACAATGGCTAGTAGGGTAGGTGCTGCCTAGATTACTATGAAGTCCACAGGAGGTTCACCAACCTTACTTCAGGTTATCGGAAGGGACAGCCCAACAGATGTGGCAAAGTGAGACCAACTGAGTAGCAGAAGCAAAAGGATGGCAGAAAGTTTTATATGCAGAGAGAACAAGGCTGGAAAAAACTTGCAGGCCAGGATGAGTAGTGTTTAGGAGGGGAGAGGCAGACATGAGTTGAAGAAGGCAGAGGCCAAATCCTGGGGGAGCCCAAATATCACCCTAAGGAATTTGGTTTTTAATTTTAAGATTACAGAGATGCATAAACACATGTATAAGCAGGGCAACAGCACAATTTTGTTTCAGAAAATTCACTCTGAATTTAAATGATGCTGTTCTGTGACACATGGCTTTGGGCATTCTTACATGTAAAAGACAGAGAACAGAACCTAGATATTTGGAATGGTTATTAAATGAAATGTTGTTAAGTACAAAACCTGGAACAATCCACATATTTAAGGGGACAGACTCTAGGGTATGATTGCATTTGAATAGACCCTCCAGTTTTACCACTGAGGTGAAGTAGAGTCCCCCCCAACCCCCACCACACCCACACAATTCAATTCCACTCAGAACACTCAGAATGTGACCTTGTTTGGAAATACAGTCTCTGCAGATACAATTAGTTAAGGATCTTAAGATGAAATCCTCCTGGACTTGGGTGGGGTGGGGGCGCTGAAATAGCCAATAACTGGTGTCTTCATAAGAAAAGGAGAGAACACAGAAAGACACATAAGGAAGGACATGTGAAGGAAGAGGTAGAGATTCAAATACAGGGCCACAAGCCAAGGAGTGCCTGGGGCCATCAGAAACTGAGAGAGGTAAGAGGATTCTTGTCTACAGCCCTTAGAGGTAGCTTTTTCCTATGATTACTTAGAATTTGGATTTCTAAGTTCCATAGCTCTGACAGAATAATATATTTCTGGATTTGTCTGTTTTCTAAGAAACCCAGGTTGTGGTATTTTGTTAAGCCAGCCCTAGAAAATGAATACAACCATGCGCTCTAGATGTACTCATGGGTAAGCTACCCAACTTTTCTGTGTCTCATTTCCTTTTTTGTAAAGTTAAGATAGTAATAAGTAACTTACAGAATGCTATGTGAATTATATGAGATTATATCTGTGCAATACTTAACACAGTTCTTTGCTTGATAGAATAAATAACGTTAGCTCTTATGAGTACTGTGAAAACACTAGATACATAATAAAATGAAGGTGTTCAAAAGATTCAAAATATTTTAATTTGTAAAGCATTGTGCCCAAGCTTATACATTGTATTTTTTTTTTACTTATCCATTGGTATACTCCATGACTTTTAATATTAAATTATTTAATTTTATACTTTGTATTTTTTTTTTACTTATCCATTGGTATACTCCATGACTTTTAATATTAAATTATTTAATTTTATTGTAGAATTACTAAATACATTTACCAGTCTTTAATCAACTTATGATCATAACTTTTAAGGAAAAATCAAATTCTGTCCTTAAAGTTGCATAATTCATTTTTATTAGGATATTTTCAAATAAATTTGTTAAAACTAAGTCTGCTTCCTTCCCTAAATGCAGTTCTCCTTTCTTTGTGTAAGGCAGCATTGACCCGATAATCTTACTTTAAGAAGATACTCACATTTCAATATAATTCTCTTGAGATTGTTTTAAGGAAAATAATAGAGTAAATGATAAAAGTGAACTATCCATTGCAGTACAATTTATCATGGAGTGTTGCATGCCATTATCTGAAAAACATCCAGTGTAGTAATCACTTGGAGTAGTGCTAGCACATAATTGTATGCTAGTCATAAATTATAGGTGAATGGCAGTTTCAGTTAATGAGTGCCAAATAGCAGTACGGGCACTGTAGTGATTAGAGAAGATGTGGTTATGAATGCATTTATTATTGGTGTATTAGAAAGCTTTTCAAATTAGAAATGGCAGGTATATAAATAGACACCAAGCTGGAACACCAATCTTTGCAAAGTAAAATACCTAAAGATACAGATAATTCACCATCCCCACCTCTTATATGTGTGTGTGTATGCACGTACATGTTGAAAGAGGGAAACAGAGAGAGAGAGAGAGACAGAGAGAGAGAGAAAGAGAGACAGAGGTGAACAAAAAGTACAAATTAAGAACAGAATAAACCCTTCTGCTTGTATGCCTTTTCTTCACAAATACTTCTGCCAGATTATGTTCATTTTATATCTCTTTAGGAAGAACTGGGGCATACCTAACTTCAGATTTATTTTTTTTCTGTTTATGTATTAAATTTCATTTATGTTGTTGTCATGTGTGAAAAAGGTCACTCTCCCCTGGCTAACAGTATTAGTATTTGTCTCCCTAGAGCAGATTTCAAAATCTACAAAACAACTACAATTTCATGTCTCATCCCATAGATACTATATATTTAGCTAGTCCCTATATATGCTTGGATGTTACAGTTTCTTTCTTTCTTTTTTTTTTTTTGTTTGGATACAACATAACCCAAGGTTAATTTATGAGGCATAATTGAATATGGAGGATTTCAGTAATATTTCTTACCCAATTGATTATTCACTTTAAGATATATTGTATACTTCAGTTTGTTGTTGCTTTTTGGTTAGAAAATTGAAATACAATAAATAAAATTTTAAATCATAGAATTAAACAATGGTGTTTCCCACAGTCTCATCTCAAGAGTTATTACAAGATTCACTTGCAGAGCTGGGTGAACAGATCAAAAAATAGAGGAAAGGATAAGTTTTTAAGACATAAATTACATCATTTTCTTTCAAATTATAATAAAATGAGAAAGCACACAAAGCTAAACTTTTAATCATTTCTATTACTCTGCTTTTCCCTACAGTCCTTATGTAGTTTCTCATAAACTATCTTTCTATTATATTTCTCTGAGTTGGTTTGCTTATTATTTGGACACAAACAGGTACATGCCAACATAAAAATGGCTTTTGTTGAGAAAAATTTTATTTCTAAAAATTTTTTAAACTTCTTGACAAGAAATCAACTATTGGCACAAAAGTTATTATGTTTAAGTTTTTTTTCCAAAATCACTTTTTTATGATCCTTATTTTTAATTAAAATAGCGTAGATGCATCTCTAAATTCATTATCTCCTTGCTCAAAAATATATAAAAATATTATGATATAACCTCTCATCTTCAGTTCCACATGTAAGGAACTTGGAAGTTGCCACTACCTTACAATAAGTAGTAAAAAGCTAAACAGACTGAAAAATCAATTTTCCTTGCATCTATAAGAAAGTGAGGACAAAAGGCAAACCACTGCCCCCAAAATTGGAGAGACATATAGGTAAATACAAAGAATCACAGCTTAGCAAAGCAGGAAACCAAGGATTGAAACCACTGGGGAAACCTAGTCAGAATGGGAAAAACGCAACAGCAACTGACAAATTGCTGGAGGCTTGGTGTGGACCATCTGAGAGTGACTAATTTGAAGAGGGCCAAGTCATAAGAATACTCCCACACTTGTGAGCTTTATCTCCAGGTGCTCAACCAGATTCTTGCAGTAATAGTGAAGAAAATGTCCTTGTAATTTCAACAGGGAGAGAGAAAAAAGAAACCACTGTGAAATATACCAGAGCACTGTGCTGTTCTTAACAATATCTTCCCTTAAGAGAAATTTTATTTAACCAGAATCTAGCCTCCCTGGGGCTTTATCAGAGCCTAACTGATCTGATGAAGGAGAAGGGAAATACTCTATCTCTAGCCTTCTATGTGGGAGAAAGTAAATACTCAATCTGACAGCTCTCTAGATATTCTATACCACCTAATTGAGGGTAGGAAGGAGACACTGAGAAACCTTTGTGAAGTTCACAGTCCAGAGACATAGGGTCAATAAAAAACTGAAGCCTGATCAAAGGACTGTAGAATGCTCCCCACCCACCCTACCTTACCACATTTCTAAAAGCCTATTTAGAGCAGTTCCTTTTACTCATTACATCATGTTTAGCTACCAAGAAAAAAACAAAAAACAAAAAACAAAAAAACAAACGAGAAATACTAGAAGAAAAACAAACAGACAACAACAACAAAAACTATTTAAAGAGTCCGAACAAGCATCAGACCCAAATATAGCTTAGAATTACTGGAGGCGGGATTTAAAACAACACTAATTAATATGCTCAGGGCTATAATGGATAAAGTAGATAACATGCAAGATCAGATTGAGAACATAAGCAGAGAGAAGGAAATCTGAAGAAAGAACTAAATAGAAATGCTGGAGGTGAAACAAATAAAACAACAACAACAAAAACTGTAAGAGAAATGAATGATTTTGATGGGCTCATTAGTAAATTGGACACAGGTGAGGGAAGAATACCTGAGCTTGAAGATATAGTAATAGAAACCTCTAAAAATGAAAAGCAAGGAGAACAAAACTGATAAAAACAGAGAATATTCAAGCACCCAAAAGACAACTACAAAAGGTATAACATAAACTGTGAGTATACCAAAAGGAGAAGAAAGAGAGAAACAAAGAAGAAGTATTTGAAATATAACAGCTAAGATTTCCTCAAATCAGTCAGTCACCAAATCACAGATCCAGGGAGTTTAGAGAAATTGAAACAGGATCAGGCAAAACCAAAAAGAAAAGCAATACAAAAACAAAACAAAGCAAAAACAACAACAATAAAAAAAACAAGGCTGTAGCTTGGCGTATCATTTTCAAACTGCAGAAAATCAGAGAAATAGAAAATGTCCTGAAAGAAGCCAGAGGAAGAAAACAAACAAAACAAACAAAAACATCCTACAAATAGAGGAAGAATAATAAGAGTACAGCTGACCTTTTTCTCAAAAACCATTCAACTAAGAAGAAAGTGGAGTGAAATATTTGAAATTTTGAGAAAAAAAAATCAACAACCTAGAAATCTTTAAACTATGAAACTGACCTTCAGAAGTGAAAGAGAAATATACTTCCCACAACAAAATTGAGGCAATTTTTTGTCAGAACTACCTTGTAATATGTTAAAATAAAAAGTTCTTTACAGAGAAGGAAAGTGAGGGTCAGATGTGAATTTTCCTAAAGAAAGAAAGAGCACAAAAGAAGGAATGAATAAAAGTAAGACAAGCACTTTTATTTATCTTATTCTTCATTAATCTAACCTATAACAGTTTGGTCAAAATAATAGCAACAATGCTATATATATATATATATATACACACACACACACGTGTATATATATGTATATATGTATATATTATGCATATATATATAATTATGCATATATGTGAATAACATCAGTGATACAGGGATGAGGGAAGGAGTTAGCATT
Organism: Spilogale gracilis; assembly: GCA_004023965.1. Lineage (NCBI taxonomy): Eukaryota > Metazoa > Chordata > Mammalia > Carnivora > Mephitidae > Spilogale > Spilogale gracilis. The sequence continues at coordinate 6,029 of PITA01000923.1, forward strand.
ATTTTATTATATGACACACTATGAAAAGTGGTATAGTGTGATTTGAATGTGGACTCGAATTAACTGAAGTGTGCATGGCAAATTCTAAGGCAGCCTAAAAAATAAAAAAATAAGTATAACTAAGATGCCAAGAAAGGAGAGAAGATATAATAATATAAAATGTTTAATTAAAACCACAAAGGAAAGAAAAAGAGTAGAAGCCAAAATGAGGAACCAAGAACAGGGCAACAAATAGGAAACAGTAATGAAAACGGTAAAAGCAATCCAACTACATTAGTTATGTTCACTTTGAACACCAATGGTTTAATGCACCAATCAAAATACAGAGATCTCAGAGTTAATAAAAAAACAAACAAACAAGCTTAAACAAAATATTTTCTGACAAAAAACCCATTTTACATATGAAGGCATAGAGATTAAAAGTAAGTAAAGGAAATATACCAAGCTAATATTAATTGAAAGAAAGCAGGAGTGGTTGTATTAATTTTCAGACAAAAGAGACTTCAAAGTAAGGGAAATTATCAGGGATAAAGAGGGGCATTACATAATGATAAGGAGGTCAATTTCCTGAGGAGACATTATAAGAAGGCCAACAACAGAAGGATAAACAATATAAGGCAAAAACTGATAGAACCACAAAGAGAAAGAGATGAATCCATGAAAGAGATGAAGGGGACTTCAACACCCCTCTCTCAGAAATGGACAGATCCAGCAAGCAGAAAATCAGTAATGACATAGCTGAACTCAACAGGAACATCAATCAATTGGATAAAACTGGCATCTATAGGTTAATTCAACATGAGCAGAATAGACATTGAATATCTACCCAAACAAAGTACACTTAGCCATAAAACACACCTCAATGAGTTTAAAAAAATAGAAATCATATAATGTCTGTTCTCAGACCATAATGGTATTAATTTACAAATCAATAACAAAGATAACAGGAAAAATTAGAAAATAAGAGAGATTAAACAACACATTTCTAAATAACATGGGTCATAAAAGAAATCTCTAGAGAAATTTAAAAATATTTTAAACTAAATGAAAGTGTAAACAAAACTTTTCAAAATGTGTGAGATGCAATGAAAACAATGCTCAGAGGAAAACATAACACTGAATGCCTATATGAGGGAAGAAGAAAGATCTAAAATCAATAATCTGAGTTTCCACCTTAGGAAACTAGAAAAAGAAGAGAAAATTAAATGCAAAGTAAGCAGAAAAAAATTTAATAATAATTATAGCAGAAATCAATGAAATTGAAAACAGCCAATCAATAGGAAAAATCAATAAAACCAAAAACTAGTTCTTTGAAAAGAACACTAAAGTTAATAAACCTCCAGTCAGAATAACTAAGAAAGAAAGAGAAAGGAAACAAATTACTAATATCAGATGAGAGGGTCTACTACTAGAGGGACCACAAACATTAAAAGGATGATAAAGGATAATAGAACAATTCTATGCTCACAAATTTGGAACCTAAATGAAGTGGACTAATTGTTCGAAAAACATAAACTGTTAAAACTCACACAGAGAGAAACAGATCATCTGAATAAGCTTATATCTATTAAATAAAACAAATCAATAATTAATAATCTTTTGAAATAGAATTTTTTTTAAGATTTTATTTATTTATTTGAGAGAGAGATAGAGAGCACAAGTAGACAGAGCAGCAGGCAGAGGCAGAGGCAGACGAAGGTTCTCCACTGAGCAGGGAGCCTGACATGGAACTCAGTCCAAGGACACTTGGGATCATGACCTGAGCCAAAGGCAGAGATCTACCGACTGAGCCACCCAGGAGTCCCAAAACAGAAATCTTAAGGCCCAGATGGATTCACTAGTGAATTCTACCAAACGTTTAAAGAAAAAGTTATAGTATTTCTCTACAATCTCTCCTAGAAGATAGAAGCACAAAGGAATACTTTCTAGCTCATTCTATGAGGCCGGCATAGAGAAAGACATCACACACACACACAAAAGTTAAATGAGTGTGTTTCATGAAAACACACGCAAAAACACTCAGCAAAATATTAGCTAATTGAGGCCAACAATGATAAAATGATCAGTACACGATGACCAAGTGGAATTTATACCAGGTATTCAAGGCTAGTTCCACATAGGTACAAGGCAAGTCTGTCCCCTCTCACCACTGTTTTTCAACATTGTACAGGAAGTCCTACACAAAAACTAAGGCAATAATACAAGAAAAGGAAATAAAATGCATGCAGATTGGGAAAGAAGAAATAAAGCTGTTTTTGTTTGCAGATGACATGGCTATCTAAGTATGAAATCCAAAAGAACTGATATGAGGACTACTAAAACTAACAAGGGATAATAATGAGGTTGCAAGACACAAGGTTAATATACAGAAACCAATCACTTTCTAATATACAAGCAATGAGCAAGCAGATTTGAAATTAAAAACACAATATTAATATCAACAACTACTAATGAAATACTTAGGTGTAAATCTAACAAAATACGTATGAGCTCTATAAGAGGCAAACTACAATACTCTGATGAAAGTAGTTAACTAAGAACCAAATCAATGGAAAGATGTTACAGGCTCAATATTTTCATGATCTCAGTTCTTTCCAATTTGATCTACAGATTCAATGTGATCTCAATCAAAATTTTAGCAAATTATTAGCAAGTTGATTCTGAAGTTTATATGAAGAGGAAAAAAAACCCAGAATAGCCAATATGTTATTGAAGGAAAAGAACACAATTGGAATCCTGGTGTTACCTGACTTGAAAACTTACCATAAAGCTACAGTAACAGGACAGTGTGCTACCGGTGAAAGAATAAACAAATGGATCCACAGAACAAGTGAAGAGCACCAAAACAGACTCGCATACAATGGTTAACTAATTTTTGACTAAGCAACACTGGTGATGCAATGGAGCAAAGACAATTTCTTCAACAAGTGATGCTGGCAGAACTGGACAACTACACACACACATAGACACACACATACAGACACAAACTAAACACAGACCTTCCACTCTTCAAAAAATTAACTCCACATAGATCATAGACCTAAATATAAAGCACAAAAATATAAAACTCCTAAATTACATGGAAAGAAAACCTAGACATGGAGGAACTTTAAATTCATACTATTAAGTGAAATAAGCCAAGTTGAAAAGGCTATATATCATATAATTCCAATTCTATGACATTCTGGACAAGGCGAAACTATAGAGAAAATTTAAAGATTAGTGGTTAGCTGGGGATGGAATGGAGGAGGAAAGCATAAACATAGCACAGAGGATTTCAGGCAGTGAAAATATTCTGTATTATACCATAGTGATAGTTACATGTTATTATACCTTTCTTTGAACCCATAGAATGTTCAACACCAAGAGTGAATTCTAATGTAACTACTGACTTTGAGAGATAATGATGTGTCAATGTAGGTATCCACTGTAAAATGTATCACTCACTTTGGGGATGTTGATAATGGCAAGCGGTTAACACGTCTTGGGCACAGAGTACGTATATAGGAAATCTCAGTACTTTCCTCGCAGTTTTGCTGTGAAGCTATACTGCTCAAAGAAGATAAAGGCTTAAAAAGTAATAAATCATAACATTTAAAAGTAAAAAATGCTATAGTACTTTAATTTTAAATATTTTCATTTTTATAAATGATATTAAAATATTTTTCTTTGTGATTTTAGGAATGTAGTGCTTCTGTTTTGATCACATTTTACTTTGCTCTGTCTTTATTAACACCTCACCTTTCTCCTCATCCCCAGTTTAAGTAGGATCCGTGCCTAGTGTGGAGCTCAGTGCAGGGCTTGAACTCAATGACCCTGAGATCAAGACCTGCCTGAGCTGAGATCAAGAGTCAGGCCAATTGAAACACCCAGGCTCCCCAATGCATGTTATCTTTTATAAGCTCCTTAAGTATAGAGACTATGTCTCATTTTGTATCTTTCACAGTTTTAAGCAGTATCATGAATAACAGGTGTTCCATAAATATTTATAGAACAAATAATTTAATATATACTTAACACCTAAGAAATAGAGTGCTGGCAACTCCAACATTTCAAGAGATAGAAATCTGTATTATTTCTGCACTTCCCAATTGATTGTGTTGATGTTCTTAAATTTTTAAACTTCTGTTCAACAAAACCTGATAATTTTCTAATTACAGATTTGGGGAGAATACAAATATCCATGTCATGCCAGGATTACACACCCAATAGATACTAAGCTATTTTGTATGGGTCAGTAAAAAAAACCCAAATGTTAATACTAACATAGTTTAAGTACTATAAAATTGCCATAGTGTATTTTTCAGACCACTTTTAGTGTCTAGACATAGCACTAGGAAATTTATCATTTTAATTTTCACCATAAATCTGTGAGATAGAAACTGTAACCAGCCCAAACACAGGCTTGTTCTCTGTCAAATTATTTAGGAAATAATTCACATGAAAATTTAAGACCAAGAAATTGTTTGAAACTATATGTACCTACATAACCCTTAGAATATCAGGTACTTTAAAGGTATTTGTACCATACGTGAAGCCTTTGGACTGCTGTCGTGGTGCCTGGAATATTATATTTTATATCTTTTTCTGCTGTTGAAATTATGTACTCTAAAGCCACATACTTATTGATAGGTACTGTAATTCAAATTTAGGTCCATCTCATTCTGAAATTGATGTTTTTAGTACTTTTGCTCTAATGCTTCTAATGGTTATACTGATTACATCTCATTCAAATGAATACAAAAGGATTTTTAAACAATCTAGACAAAATTTGGACCACAAAAGATGTGTTCTTATTCTAGTTTCTAGAACCCAGTAATGTTCCCTTATTTAGAAAAAAAAATAGTTATTTGCAGATATAATTAAGTTACAGACTTTAAGATGAAGAGATCATCTTAAACTGTCCAGCTGGGCCCTAAATCTAATGATAAGTAGTGTTCTTATAAGAGACATATAGGGAAGATAGGACAGAGAGAAGAGAAGGAAGCAAAGTGATAAAGAAAGCAGAGATTGCTTCCAGAAGCCAAGGAATGGCTGGAGCTTCCATGATCTGCAAGAGGTAAAGGACATTATGGAATGGAAGCACCACCTTATTATACCTTGATTTTGAACTTTTGGGCTCCAGGCTGTGGGAGGATACATTTCTATTGTTTTAAGCCACCGCATTTGGAAATTAATACGTATTTCATTTTAACGGGATTTTAATATACCACACAGAAAGACAGGACAAAAAAATCTTACTTAAAACATTCATCCTTAAGCAATATTTGAAAATTACTTTGGGGAAAAAAGTGAATGATTAATTATTGTATTTTTCCCCATTACTTAGCAAAATATGTATCACAGGAGATGATAAAAGCAGAGGCCAAGTTGGTGATAAATATGAATGAGACAATTTTCACCTTTATTAGTAAGGATATACAGAGAACAAAACAACAGGGAAAGAGAGATTAAAAGGATGCCCTAAGGAGTCTTCCTGGCTCCAGTTCGATGCTTTGTCTATGGTATCCTGGGTCTGTACAGTTAGCAGGATGTTTTCTTTCTCTCTCCTTTCCTTTCCTATTCTCTCTCTCTCTCTCCCTTCCCTTCCTCCCTTCCTCATTCCCTCTATTACTACTTTCATCACTTTCTTTCTTCCTTTTCTCTTGAGCACATTGGGAGCCCATTCTCATGTTCATTCTGTATTTTTATTTGATTTATTCATTGGGCAAAAGAAATTTTACCAGGGGAATTTAGTTTTTTACAGAATGCAGTCAAGGAAGTAGATTACTTAGCAAAACCATCGTCTCCATTCACCTGGAGCTCTTTATCTTCTCACTGCAGACACACCACCGCCTCAGCAAGCTAGTGTAAATATGTCCCATGAACATTAACCATGTTTCCTCAGGATATTCATAACTATGGATTCTGACACATTGATGTTCTCTATAAAATTGATCATTGTTTTGACGTTAAAAGAGGCTTGAGATTTTCCTATCTTAACAATATTTCTGCCAAATTAGATTAGGCTCTAATTAATAACAGGTATTATTATCTGAGTAAATAAAGAGAATAAAATAATCATGTCTCTACATTTTAAATTTTTGTAGTTTTTAAAACTATATTATTAAATCTGTTTTTTTTCCTTGAACTTTTCATAGGTTATTAAACTAAACTATTTTAATTATCAAACTAAAAATATTCCACAAATTTATATTATAGTTATAATTAAACATATCATCCATTAGCTTTGAATATAGCACGAATAATCATTAAAATTAATGAAAGTAATAATCATATGTCCTGACTACTAGCAATGTTTAAAAATTATTTAATCGGTCTCTTTTATTGATGATGATATATTATTTTTGCAAATGTTTACATGTGAATTAACTTATTCAACATCAGATCTTTTGTTTATTTCATAAATATGACTAGATAATACAGGCGATCTATTAAAAGGTGTATGACTGAATCATGGTGTTCCATCACCTTTTAATCAAGTTCCACTAAAATTATTGGAGTTTTAGCCCAAAAGACTAAGAATGAATGTTTTCCTCTTTGTGTCAATGATTCCTTCACTAATGGAATTCACAGTCAGTTTGGTGCTCACAGAAAGGTTTCATGTTAATAGGAGACTAGTGGAAAAACCTAACATTAGGAAAAGATGTATCAACTCTTTAGTCATTATTCTCAATTCCAGAAAGGGTTGTTTCCTAATGGATACATGTTAAATAACTTATTGAACAAGCCTTACAAATGTAAAAGAGGAATTCAAACTTGTCTTAAGAATCATATAAAGAATTTTAAATGTATTCCTGTGACAAGGCAGAATATAGTCAACCCAATTCTAGAAGTAGAAAAACAACCTAAGCTTATTTTTTGGAAGGTGAGATGGCATGGATAGTGGCTATTTTCTTTCTTTTGTCTTCTTATATTTATGTTCCCATTATTCACTGTTTTCTGAAGTGTGCTAATATGGCAAGGCTAATTCTTAGGACCTTAAAAATATTACAACTTAAATAGATGCATAAAATTGGATAATAATGATGTGATACTGTGGAATGGGAGAGTATTATGGAATTAACCTAAATCTCTGTCACTTCTATGAACTATTCTTTTTTGTCCATTTCTCATGCAAAAGTTGGAAATAAACAGTATTTCTGAAGTAAGGTCTCACACTACTTTCACAGGAGCTCCTAGATCTGTATTATGGAATCAGCACAGGCATAATCTAATATTTATTTTCTTCAAAACATATTCTCTGCAAAAGGAAAAAAAAATTATTGACCCCAAACTCCATATGTTTTCACTGTAGTAGACTGTTTCCTACTTCTTGTAGATCCTTAATAGTCAAGTGACTGAAGCCAAGTTCCTTCAGTTCTCCATGGCTTTTTCTTCTCTATTAAACAAAGGCTTTAAAAACAAAACAAAATGATTCAAAAACAAGATAAACAAAAATAAGTCTTTGACTGGAATAGATAACCTCTAAAATCTCTAGTTCAAATCTTTCAAGTATTAGATTTATTTTTCCATGCAGCCAAATCACTTATTTGGGGAAAGAGAGTATCAATGAATTTAATCACCCAACATTTGGAAAGAAAAACTACTTATTTTCAGTTTCTCCCAAGTGCAGAGCCTTTGACTGTTTTGGGTGTCATTATCAAGCAGAATGCTCAACGTACCTTAGGTTTCAACAAATAAATTCTTAACAAATTGAGTCCTTATTAGTGTTCCAGTATTGGACTCCATAATCATATTTACTCATTATAAAATTAGAACAGTTTACATTTATAAGGTGCAGGTGTATGCCCCAAAACTAGAATGAATTCATATAAAACTCCCAAAAGGAAAGTTTATATTTTCATGGGTTTGTTTTATATATTCTTTACTTCAAAAACTCACACCACCACCTCATAGCCTTGAAACACAGTTATGAGATTCCATCCCAGTGTAGATCACTGATGCAATGCAGATCCCATCAGCTTATATAATATGTACACGAACCAAGAGATAAAGAGTAATGAGGCAAGTGCTTGACGGTATTCTGAAATTTCAGCACTATTGTTTTATTTTATGATTTAGTGGAAGATTTCCTATGGATATGCATACTTGGAATACACTGAATCCAGCAAGAAGATTTCCATTCCATTTATTTTTAACACCTGATAAGTGAATCTGATTGAGGGAGACTGGCTGGTGGCTATAAGAGCTGGTGGAATTTTTTTGAGTGAGCTCATCTGTAGACAATTACCTCTCTTTCACTATTTGGGATTTAGCATAGATTTTTTATTTTTTTTAAGTTACTTTGAAAACAAACGCTTTCTGAGTTTGTAAGTAAAACAAAAAAATTTACTGTGCAAATTTCTTTTTATAACTTGCATTTGTCTTTGGACTAAGACTTTTTGGGCAGAAATCTTTCTTTCCAAACACTTTAAACTCACTGCCTTTAAGAGAATTTATTTATTTACTTCAGAGAGAGAGGAAGCATTCATGAGCATGGGGGGAAGGGAGCAGAGGGAGAGGGAGCAAGAAACCCAAGTTCACTGGCACTGAGCACAGAGCCCAAAATAAGGTTTGATCTCATGACCCTGAGATCACAACCCTGAAATCATGACCTGAGCTGAAACCAAGAGTAGTACACTTAACCAACTGTGCCACCCGGATGCCCCAATATCACTTCCTTTAAAACCAACAGATACGTTTTGAATGAAATGTCAGCAAGGAAAAAAACAAAACAAAACATGTATTTTCAGTATATTCTTTAATGAATTTAATTGTAGAGCTCACATAAATCATTTAAAAATAGACAAGAGGCATCCAAATGGCTCAGTCAGTACAGCATGCAATTCTTAATCTTGGGGTTGTAAGTTTGGGTCCACATTGGATATAGAGATTAGGTAAAATTTTAAAAAATCTTTACGAAATAGTGAGACAACATTTAATTCAGACGATATTATGCCTTACCGTATTTAATCTATTTGGATATATATATTTTTTAAAGATTTTATTTGACAGAGAGAAACACAGCCAGAGAGGGAACACAAGCAGGGGGAGTGAGAGAGGGAGAAGCAGGCTTCCTGTGGAGCAGGAAGCCCGACGTGGGACTCGATCCCGGGTCTCCGGGATCATGACCTGAGCTGAAGGCAGTCGCCCAACCAACTGAGCCACCCAGGCGCCCTGGATATTTTTTTAATGCAAATTAAATCTGGAAAATTCACTAACAATTATAGAATATTATGTATTCTGCAGTATAAAAAATAAAAGTGCTTGTTTGTTCCTGAATTTCAAGGCTTGTAAAAGATTAAAGATGCTATTCTTGAGATGCATCTATTACCTGAAGGGATATGTAGGCCATTTCAAAATGGTCAAAGACTATATATCCTAAAACTGATTTTCTAGCTGACCACTTTAAAGAGTCCTTCTGAAAGACCTAAATCTAAATTACCTTCATTTATCTTTACCTCTACTAAATATAAGATATACATCAGGATATGTATATATATTTATTGTATATTTATATAATGCAGGGCATTTATATATTATATGTATTATATATAACACAGGGTACATATCAGATTATACACTTTTACTGCTTTATTATTATTAGAAATTTCACAAGAAAAATAGTGGCAAAGAAGTTTAAAAAAAAGGAATCTCAAGAAATAGAACCACGAAAAGCAAAAAAAAAAAAATATATATATATATATATGATGGCATCCTTAAGAGGTATAATTCAATATCTAATTTCATTATCTACCAGAATTTATTTCTTTGTAAGCAGAGTCTCCTCAGTTGCTACTGCTCTTGTTTCAAGTAAGATGGGGCAGGTCTGAGGAATGAGTTATCAATAGCATAGTCTAGGCAGGTTGCCTATACTAAACTTATCGGTAACAAGCATCTCTTAAATTGATAATCCTACATTTTCAAAGTGTGTTTAAGAGAAGATGAGTTTTCCTTAGAGGCTTCATATGAACCCCAACGTTTAATAAAGTAGGAATCTTTTCTTCATAATCTGTTTCTTCCTAGTGGTGATAGAGGTATAGGTCATGCTTAGCCCCAACAGCTATGTGCTGCCAGATGTATAGATGAGATTCAGCAACAACCATCACTGAGTTTAAATATGGGGAGTGTTTTGTCCTCTTTGAGTAAAAAGAGTTAGATGTAAAAATAATGTAGACTGTGCTCATATTTTAAAAAAAACTTTAATTGTGCCATGATGTTAAAGTTTATTCCTCCATTTCTTATATTTATTATTGAGGTCCCAATAATGTGCCCACATTTTTTTATCCTGGACTTTGTGATTTACCAGGAGGAGAACTAAATATAAAAACCACATTAAGTTTCTAAAAGTGTTACATAAGAACTGCCAAAACAATGTCAAAAAGCTTTTTCCATAATTTATGAAACAGAGATAATACTTACTCCACCTGTGCAACATTCCAGATGTGAGAATCAAATCAGATGACCAATATAAAAACATTTTGAAACTTTCAAAAGTAGAGATGTGAAGTTCCAGATTAAATGTCTGCCTCTTCAATTACTCCCACAATCACATTAAAATGTCAACAAAGAATAATAGAAAAGGACAATGAAAATAAAAAAAAATAGACAAGGCAATCAGGGAGAAGAAATTTCTTAGATGCTGGGAAGCTGGTAGTGACTGGTTAGGGATTTAGTAAAGTAGATAAGGCTAGAAATTAGTTTTGTTCTGAGATTCTGATAAAAAAACCAACAACTCAATCTTAGCCATAGAACCTTAGAAGAGTCCAAAAATTGGAAGCACTACATTTAGAAAGTATGAGTGGAGGGTGGAGCTGAATAAAAGAATAATGACTTCAATTTTGCTGTAACTTAGACACTTCTCTACCTTCTGAAGCCAGGAATATTAAAGCAGAGACTCCAAAGTCAGGGACACCATGCCCAACAGTGGTTAAGACATAATAGTGAAAACAGGCATAGCTGTGGGAAGTTTACCTTTACAACAATGAAAGGCAAAGCTTTTTTTCCCCCTACTCATCTGCTGGAAAAATGACAAACAGGCTGTCATACTATCACAGGGAGTTGATATGTAGTTTGTTTGTTTGTTTGTTTCTTTCTTTCTTTCTTTGAAGAAAGCTTTGGGTCACATCCCAAAGATATGACCAAGATATTTTTATATTTGGGGGTCCCCTAAGAAATGACTGGATTATATACACTTAATCATTCCACAGTGAAGCCAACTAGTCATATACAACTCTATCAGCTACCTAGTCCCCGTAATAGGAATAAACAGAAGGGATCAACAAGAATGTGAGAAAAATAATTAAACTAATAAAGAAACACCAAGAAAATAAGGGTGATATAAAAAACAAAACACTTAGGGGGGGAAATCACATCATTAATGGCTTCAGAGAAGTAAAAGAGGATACTGGATCCATGAAGTAACAGAGTTGTTGGATAAAAACAATGTAAGTCTGTAAGAAAAATAAACAGAACATCTGAAATGTTAAATTAGAAAGTTTTCAGACAATTTAAATATAAGTGTACAAAAACTGTGCAAGTGAAATAAAAAGACATTTATTACATATATTATTTTTAAAAGTTGTAAGCAGTTACTATGTAGTTCAGGTGTAAACAACTTCATAGTTATTTTGATCAGTGAGTATCCGTTCAACTTCAAAATGTGATACTACTAGAGCTGACTCTTGAACTCTTAAGGTCATCAAACCCCCACTCTGTTGAAAAGCCTTATATAACTTTGACTCTCCTGAAACTTTACTAATAGCTTACTGTTGACCAGAAGACTTGCTGACAAAAACAGTTGATTGGTACATATTTTGTGTCACATATTATATACTGTATTCTTATAATAAACTGAGAGAAAAGAAAATGTTACTAAGACAATCATGAAGAGAAAATACGGTTATGGTAATATACTGTATTCATAAGAAAATACACCTATAAGTGGACACATGCAGCTCAAACCTATATTGTTCAAGGGTCAGCTGTGTAAGACAGAGAGAGAAAGAAGTGGGAAAATACATATAAGTGGGAAGCTAAAATCTCACCTTCTATATTTGTAACTCTTTAGAAATGCCTCAGATTTATAATCTTCAAATAATGGAATAAACATATTATTTAGAAAAATGAAAAAATGTGCTGGAGGAAGCAGCTTTAACAGTTATAAGAGATTGCTTCTGACACAGCAGTCGGAAACCTTGTATTATTTTTTGATTTTTAAAATATGAATATGCATTATTTGATAGAAATAAAAATTCAATCTAAAACCACAGCTAAGAAAAATTCAAATGTAAGCCATTATTAGTTGGCAACACAATGTCAACGTATGACCCCTCTTCTTATTCACAGCATTGTGGTTCCTTCACAAAGATTATTGTGCTTAAATTTATTCTAAGCAATAGAGAAAAAAACAATATCTAAGTAATATCCCATAGGATGCTGTATCTACATTATCTCTTCTATCTTTTTGTTAACTCTTCTAACAATGAGTCAAATATTATTCTATATCTCCTACAGATGGGGAACACCTCTTCACCCCCACTGGCACACAACACATAGAAAAGTTATGGTATAATTATGCATCTGCTTTTAAAATCCCTTTGTTATACCAATCCCCACCTTCTGTGGCTTCTTTTCATCTGCAAAATGTTTAAGTTCAAGATCCTTAGTATATCACATAATATCATGAAACGTTCCACACCAACATCACAAATATGCAAGATTATGATCACATATTACCAAAGCAAGGCTCAAACAGTTTAACTTGCTTGCATTTCCTACCCACGTACTTTGTTCTGTTAATACCAGTCTCTACTGGAGCCTCACACCTCAGTACTCCCCTGTTCCTCTTATCCCCTCTGCTGAAAATATTCTTCTCATCCTCCTTTATTTGGTTCCCTCTTTTTCATTCACTTCATTTTCATTCTTTCATTCATTTTCATTTTTCATTATATTCCAGTCTATGTGTATTCTTAGGAGTGTTTCCAAAGTCTGAGATCAGATTATACATATAACCCTCCTCTGTGCTCCTATAACAGAATCTTCATCCCTCTCATCGCTTATACAACAGACAGCAAATATTTTGTCTGTGAGAGACTTCGTCATACTTATCATTAGATCACAAGAGCCACCGGGGAAACATGTTGCTTACCACAAAGAACTTTCCATTTAATAATAGAGAGAAAAATTACATGGAAAGCTATGGTTCTAGACAAACACTGAAAGTTGCTATGAGAAATGGGTAACACTCTGAGAGTTTGGACAAAGACGATAACACAGAGGATTTGTTACAGGAGGAAAGCATCATTGGGCTGATTGTACAATTAAAAAAGAAGACAGATTACCCAGTGGAGGATACAAGAAAGTCTTATGCAATGCCAGAAGAAAGCCTAAGTCTCCTTCCAAGGAAGATTAGTTCAGTTTTATGAATGTGTAGGGTGGGAGGTTTAGTTCCCAAGTGTGGAAGAATAGGGCTTGGTACTTGAAGTATCTGACAGGTGTACACTTGATGGCAATGGAGTAGGCAGCAGAAAGGTGACTGCTGAGAGGTATTTATGAGAGTATCATGACAGAGCAGTGGAGAATAAAAAAGAAAGATTATGAAGACCTATTAGGTATCAGGCTCTGCAAGGTTTAGAGGAGACTTCACTATGAATCCAAGGTTTGAAATCTCAGTATCTGAAGAATACAGGACTATAACAATAGGGCTTATGTCGGATGTCTCCAGAATTTCCAGTCAGTAGAAATGAGATCATCTACTGAGATGTGAGAGGGTTAGAGAGATTAATATCTTCATAGATCAGTGAGGTGGGCGTGGGAGGGAAAGACAGGATAAGAGGAAAAAAAAGAAGAAACTTGCTCTGCAGTTTATATTCATGATGTGAACTGTTTTTAGAATGTGAACTGTTATAGAAGAATTTTAAATATACATCTAGACAAGAACCACTGAGCTCTCGTTGGGAAGAATAAATCATATATTAGCATTGTATATATGGTGTAGGTAGCAACAGATCTAACAACATCCCTTTTTTTGCAACTAAAGAACAATGCCCCATTATCGACTAATTTGTTACATTATTACTATCTGGTTCTTTCAATTTATATAAGAAATAAGTTTCAAGATATTTAAGTAAAAAAAATACAATAGTGAATGAAACCTAATTTTCAAAAACATAATCTCCCTTGAATCTTTAGGTTTTACAAATTCAAATTAAGGCCCAGGTATAAATATGGGTTTATTTTGAACCTTGAAACACCCAAGTTCAATATTAAGCCCATGTGAATATACATGATTCTTTTTCTTCGGAACAACTTTGAGGATATCACACACACACAAATCTCTCATTAATCCTCACTAACTCTTGCTCAAAGAGGTACAATTCCTTTACCCTGTTATTTGGCAAAGCAGAGAAGACACAGTATCCTGACAGTTCAGTATAGCCAGCCTAGATCCCCAGTTCCTTTAATTTTAGTTCAACTCTCTCTTCACACACACAAAAATAACAATTTTCTTGATTTCAAAACATCTGACTCTTATTTTCTAGCTGCTTTCTTGGTTGCATAAAGTTCGCAACTGTATCTATTATTTCCTTGAAACAAATCCACAACTTATTTCACTACAATGCATACAGCAGGGGTTCAATAAATGTGGACTCAATAAATGAGACTACATAATGTTTGGATATATTTAAAACTCAAAGTTGCTTCAGATATTCAAATAGAGGGACAAGCAAAGCAAAATTATTTAATTAAACTGATTTCAATTAGAGAGTGCCTGATACAAAGATTAATTAAGGAGAATATCAACAAGTACAAATTAAGTATAATTAACACAAATCTATTCCTAAGAGACAAATCCTTCAAAGCCTAAACATCTAAGATCAAGAATTTGGTGCTCGTCCTTCTGTTGCACGGATGGAACGATAACTGCATCTATTTCACAAGTTCACATTGCATTGGGAATATCTCTCCTCCAGAACTCTCTTTGGTGTTCATGTGACTGCATCATTGTAGTTCTGATGAATCTTGTACATAGAACAAAACCCCTGTGCATGGGAGCTATATTTGATAAGTTTAGAGTAAAAACTGTTCTTTTATTTTATTTTGTTTTGTTTTTTTTAAAGATTTTATTTATTTGACAGAAAGAAACACAGCCAGAGAGGGAACACAAGCAGGGGGAATGAGAGAGGGAGAAGCAGGCTTCCTGCCGAGCAGGGAGCCCGATGTGGGACTCAATCCCGGGTCTCAGGGATCATGACCTGAGCCGAAGGCAGTCGCATAACCAACTGAGCCACCCAGGCGCCCCAAAACTGTTCTTTTTAAGCTATATTTAATAGTTTAGTCATAGAGAAAATAGCATGCATAATAATCATTTGCTAATCATTAAGATCATCTTGCAATATAAATTATTTTGTCTATTGTAGGCAATATCTGCAAAAGCTAAGAAAAAATACTGCTTCAAAGTTAAACTTTGAAGCCTTAAAACTATTAATCATGACAAAACTTAATAAGTAAAGATAGCCATTTTACTTACATGCATTGATGAAGATATAAATATTTCTACACAATGATATCTGAATAATGAAATAATGAAGAACAGATTCCCTTTCCCAAGAGAAAAAAAATCAGATAGAGTAGTTTTTTTTTTTTAATTTAATGGCACAGACAAATAAAATAGGATTTTTTAACTGACATAAGTTAATCCTTCAGAGCATGTGATGGAGGAGGGTGCTGCCTAGATTTTCAGAGCAGAACATCATGCACCACTTTCCAGAAATGTCTGCACCCTCCACAGGGTCTTAACTTGAGTCAGTTTTACCTTCAGCAAATGGAATCAAATGAAACACACTTCACTCTTCTCCAACTGCTCTTGTAAAGCTTTCAGAAGTTCAGACAGCTTTGTGGACAACTATAGGCTCAGAAAGAAAAAAAAAAACAACTATAAAGAACAAATGACTGTGAGTCTCACAATGGAAGTCAGACAAAGGGATACATACAGAGGCAAGTGATGACTATGTGTTCACAAATAATCAGCTCTTCTTTAGGGAACTGTGATTTAAAACATTTATGAAATTCTTCTATGAGTCATAGAATCGCAATGTCAAAGGAGTGTCAATGCTTCCACTAATCCAACTATGATAAAATGTGTCTCTTTGAAACATTTTGTGCCATTATATTCTATGATGTAAATCTAGTCCTGAGTAAAAGTTTTAAGAAGTTGAAGTCTGAGAAGTTGAAATCTGCCATTCCAGTTATCTCCTTGTTACCTCCGGTTCTCTTTTCCTCTTCCCCTTCTTTCCTCTTTCCTGACTCCTCCCCATCCACAAGTGCATGATCCTGATTTGCTCTGATTCTAAACTTGGTCAACACTGATTGTGTACAATTCCCTCTGGATTCTACTGCTTAACAGAAGAGTTATTCTGTCAAAATGATTTTTTAACATCCATCTTTTTATACCTGTAACACTAAATTATGGAAAATTTGGAAATCACAGAGAAAAATAATAAAATCAAATTTGCACATGTGATTCAGACTCTGGAGTTGGACCACTTTTGCAGGAATTTTGGAGACCTTGGGCAAATAATGTGACCTCTGATCATCTTAGTTGGGTCATGTATAGAGAGGACATAGCAAGTCTTATTTAAACAAAACAAAACAAAACAAAACAATGAAGTCTTACTTCATATAATCGTGATGAAGAATAATTGTGAAAGAATCCATGTAAAGTTCATATAAGAATTCTTGGCAAATAGTAAGAGCTCAGGAAATGCCTTATTATTATTTTTCCAAGAAATTTCTGATATTCTAATAGCAACATAAATATTTTCATTTATAAGGCCAGGATTCTAGTTTGTCTTTACTGTTCTCTAGTTATATAAATTAAGCAGGTTTTTAATAATAATACTAATGACATAAAATAGTTAACTCTTATAGAGAACTTATTGTGAACTAAACATTCTGTAAGCCTTTTATATATAATTGAATTAATCCATACAACAACCATACATTACAAATACTATTATTATCCCCATTTTACAGATGAAGAACTTTAGTCTCAGAGAAGTTTATCACCTGGGACCTCCTAGCTTGTAAGTGGCAGCCTAGAGCCAGAACATGGCTGTCTCCAGTGTCTGGGTTCCTAACCTTTGCATCACACAACACTAATTTCTGTGAGCCTCAGATTCCTTTTCTATAAGAATCATCTCTTCCTCACAGGCAAAATCATAACCATAAATAAAAAGAAGCATAAATCAGAAGAATTTGCAAAGCATCACGTGTATTAAAGTGTTTGGATTACTGAAAAAATATAAAGATAGGGTGAATTTTCCGTGACCCTCTCCCTTCAGTGTACCTTTCATGTCATGAAAACATTTCCCTGCAATTCTATATAATAAAAACATTCAAAGCCCTGTGGTAAGCACTTTATGTGTAATAGCTCATTTAATCTTCATAGGAGTGTCATATTTGTGCAAACTGGAGTGCAGAGAGAGGTTAAGTTACTTGCCCAAGGTTATATCACAGATAAATCTCAGAACTGAGATTTAAATGTGGAAAGCCTAAAACTGGAGTCCACATAACTATAGCTTATACTTTACATAGTTTCTGGAGGAAATGGAAAGAGTATATTCATATCCTAGATTTTCCATGTAATAACTTTGAAAATATATAGATAAATATATTAAATTACACATATATACAGTTTTACAGTTTCTAGAAATGGTAACCATGGAGTAATGCATAGAAAAGAAGCGAAATTACTTTATCTCTTTGAATCCATTAAGAATTCCATTTATTTTACATCAGTGCTCCCCAGACTATCTAGAAAATTAGGGTATTTGACAGACTTGTTTATTCATTCTCTAATTGGTAGACAACTTACATTGCTTTACCATACTTGGAAGTGCATTATACTTGATGAAATAATTTTCTCCAACCATCAGGGTTTCTCATGTTTGAAATGAGGGTAACTTTGCTCATGAGAAGGAAATTGGAAAAGAGAGCACTTGAAATGTGTTAGCTGAGAAAATATATAAGCAAATACTGTAAAAGGGAAAAGACAGCAAAATCTTTAGTACCTGAAAGTGAAAATGCTCATATATATTTCTACTGATACTTATTTGTTCTCCAATCTCATTTGGGAAGGCACAGCTAATTAAATTTCACTGCAGTGTGTTATATTTCTATACATAATAGTGTGATTAGTTTTATCATATCATAAAATATATCTTACCTTCTAAAAACATTTAAACCTCTAAATCCAAAATATTTATCACTGGCTTAAAATTGGGCTCTAGGCCTTCTCTACAGCTGGTCATTAATCTACCAGATCTGTTCTACACAATAGTGCATTATGAAACTTTAAAGGAAACATTTGTCTTGGCTAAGTGAATGTTTAAAAGTTTCCTTGCTCACTTTTTTAGACCTTACAACTCAGTAACTCTAAGATGTACTGCCATATCTGGCCCTATGAACTGGCCTTCATCCTATGCTTCCTCTCCATCCACTAATGCAACTTTCCGGCTTTCTACCTCAGTCCTGTTCACATACTACCCCATTCCCTTTTATGCTCTCCTCCAAGAACATACACCATGAAGGGATTCCAAACTCCAGACACATGCAGAGAGGATTCATGATGTGGATTAATGGAATAAAGGTGGTCTGAGAGAAAGGTTGATGTTTCAAAGTATTTTTTAGAGTCTGGTCTCCCTGGGCCACCTATAATAGGACAAATCCTCCCTTGACATCTTGACCTACCATAGGTAGCTTCACTGGACTGTGTCAGATTTTCAGAGCCCATTCTCACTTTTAAAGTGCTGCCTTCTAGTAAATTCCCCTGTTAGAGATTACTCACAGTCCTTCTGTCCTTTGACCTTACCCCAGCACCAAGTTCTTGAGAGCAAAAAGTAAATGAAGATTTTGCAGCAGGGAATTGCAGAAACTAGAGGTCATTGCAACAATCTATAAAAGTCAAACGCTTCAATGTCTACCTTGATATTTTAAGGTAGAAACATTTAACTCAAAGGTTCGGTGCTTTAAGAGCAGAATTTTGAGTGTTTCGTGAGCAAGAGATTTCTAGGAAGGGACATTTCTTTGCTGTCTCTGGAGTCAGGCTGCTTATGAAGTAACTATATGTTTTTTCAATAGGAAGGCCTCATCAGCTACACTGGAATTCCTAGAGTTAACAGCCAGTTCTTTCCCAGACCTACTTAATCCTGTATGTTCTATAACTCTCACTTACTGAATCCAGATAAAAGAAACAAGATGTAGGAATAGCCAGTGGTGAAAGAGCTACTCAAGGGTTTCAATCAAGTCCTGGTGTCAGCTTCATGTCTGGCACACAAAAAAAGAGATGAAGAGACAGGCAGGAGAGAGAGATTGGGAAGCAACAGCTACCAGGGAAAAATACAAACCACTCACATAGTAGTGATCTCTGGAAAGGGTAGGCAAAGGGGGACAGAGTACAGAAATAAGACTAAATAATCTCGACCAAATAGTACACTGCTGAGCAATGAAAGAAAGGGGCAGAAACAGAATGCAAAGCATTGACCCTCTCACTCACTGTTGCTGGAACATGAATGTACCTATTTGTAGTCAATGATCTAATTTATTTGACTATGCTGAGAGAGAGCACATCGGAGAAGACATCACAGAAGCACTTCCCTACAGCATTTCAGCTACCATTGAGCAGCAGGAAAATAAACACCCCCATTTGTGGCTCAAAAGAGAAAATTATATCTATTCATGGCTGGGGGGGTGGTGAATCTCTGGAATATTATGATGAATTAAAGAAGCTGGTGGATTTTTGTAAAATCTGCTTTATCAAAGTCATTTATTTTCAGAGTCTCTTCTTAGCTCCCTTCCTATACAATTAACTAACTAAAAGATGTGGATAGGTATAAAAGAATCAGTTTTACCATATGGAATTTGAAAGAGCAACCCTTCATAAAGGATGTTTTGGGGGCTGTTTTAAATGTCATCTGGAAATTTTTTCCGGCTCTAAGACCATAGTAAAGAAAGATACTGGTGTTTACTGCTTAACACCACTTTAGGGCTCCAGATGAGCAAGCAGAGAAAGAGACTGTGACTCTAATGACATTGCCCTATCCATGCCATGGGGAGGGGGTGGGGGGTCCTTGTTGTCACTGATTGTCATGGCAGCACTGAATCCCCCAGGGATGAATCCTCCCTGCCAAACATAAAAACATAAGGAAATAGAGGCAAGATACATAAAGTAAGGCAGAAAGGAGGGGGAGAAGTGTCAGGGGGATGATATAAATAAGAGAGAGTATAAAGGGGAATAGAGAATTACAAGTTTTTCAGATGCGGGAAACATACAATGGAAGGAGGTATAAAAAGTGAAGAGGATGAATTGGGAAGGGGAGCAGAGTACATAGTTGAATATTTGTATAAATTTAACAACAGGACACACACAAAGAAAGTCTATCTTACAGAATCATAGGTCTGAGAAGCCACAGACAAAAACTTGCTATAGTTTTATGTGGTTTGATAAAAAGGAAAAGGGCAGTGATAATGTAGCTAAACATACGTGATTGAAATGCAAGAAAAATCCACCTATCCATGTCTCACTGCTGGATACCAGAAATCACATTGGTCATCTTTGCATTAAGCATTGTCCTTTTTGGAGGTCCTAATTTAACTAATACTGAGTCTTATAACACATTATTGCAAAGAACTAATAGTCCAGTGTGAACCAATTTGGGAAACAGAAAAAGAATACTGGGGCTCAGAAGAAAATGGTGCGAGAGGGAATTAAATCCCCAAAACCCAGAACTGCTATTCTTTCTTCTCTGACTCTCACGGAGGAGGGAATGAATACGTGGGATGAGGATTCATAATGTGAAGGCTTCAGATTTTATCATGCTGGGTGGGGAAAGTCTTTCTGTGTGCTGGGGAAGATTTGGAGAGATACACAAGATTTAAGAAGGGGATTTATATATATATAAATATATAATAATATATAATAAATATATATAACTATATAATATATATAAATAACTAATTATATTTTTTAAAGTGTTCATGGGGTGTCTGTGTGGCTCAGTGGGTTAAGCATGTACCCTCAGATCAGGTCATGACCCCAGGGTCCTTGGATGGAGCCCCGTGTTGGGCTCTCTGCTCAGAGAAGAGTCTCTCCCTCTGCCTGCCAATCTTCCTACTTGTGCTCTTCCTATCACTTTGTCAAGTAAATTAAAAAAAAAAAAAATCTAAAAAAAAAACAAACAAGTGATCTCGGAGTGCCTGGGTTGCTCAGTCATTGGGTGTCTGCCTTTGGCTCAGGTCATGATCCCAGAGTCCCAGGATGGAGCCCCACATCGGGCTCCCTGCTCGGTGGGGAGCCTGTTTGTGTTCCCTCTCTAGCTGGGTTTCTCTCTGTCAAATAAATAAATAAAATATTTTTTTTTAAAAAAGCGATCTTTACACCAAATATGGGGCTTGAACTCACGCTCAGGGTTGTGGGAACCAGAAAGGTTCCCTTTCCCTTGGGTAAGGGAAAGAATATTTTTACAAAGTTGTTTTTTGTTTTATTTTTTCCATCTCAAACATCCAAATTACTTAGTTTCTCTGAGACTACCAAGTGGTAGGAAGAACAAAAACTAGATACCCGGGGCGGGTGCCTAGAGAGAAGGGAGAGTGGAATGAAAAGATATGAAGTGCTGAAGACCTGTTTTGCCATCTAAACAAATTTGCCTGAGTCAATCCTGCAGGAATGTAGCAGAGGTGACAGGAGTCCCAAAGTACATGTAAGCCTACACACATGTTTACTAGCTTCCCTCCCACAGATGTTCAATGAGAACAAAATAAATTAGATCAACATTTTTAAAGTGCATCCTGTAGCTATTTGCCCAGGGAAAGAAGACAAGTGGCTATTTCAAAAGCTGATGTACCAGGTCAGAATACTCAATATATGATAAAAATTAATGAGCCAGTAAGTGATCCAGCTGCAGATCTGATCAATCCAGCAACTGCATTTTTTGTTGCCTAAGTAGAACAAATGAGTAATGGCATTTTATGGCATGAGCTTACATAACTGCAAATGTTATTAATGATTTTAATCCATCTTTAAAAATGACCCAAGTCCATTAAAAAAAAAAATTCCTGCCAGCATGCTTGCTCTGTAAATTTTGGGAGATAAAGCCTGTAGCTCACGACAAATTGTACCCGTAAGTACATTGCTAAAATCACTACTAATTATTTCTATTAAATCTTATAGATCAGTGTATTTCTCACAACTTTAACAACCAAAACCCTCCATTTTTCCCTTTTATAAAATATAAAGCAGAATAAAGGAGGCACTGGAATAATTTTCTGTCCCAGCTTTCACATTTGTGACTCTCTCAACCAAAACATCTTGTCTGGATTTTCTCATTTATATACCGTTGCAACTGTTCTTTTCCAATCACTCATCATATGTAAATCCTAATGTACTTCTAACTATCCTGACTATTTTCTCTGAACCTTTTTGATCTCTAATATATGTCTTAAAATGAAATAATCTAACTTGGACCATGTACAGCAAGGCTGCATCATTTGATACAGAGTCATTATGCCATTTTACTATAAAAGTTTTCCTATTCTTTGGGCACAAAGCACTTTTATTACCATTAACTATTGAAATGCAATAGAAAATTGTCTCTCATATGTGCAGTACTATTTTCCTCGCAGAATCCAAATGGTTGCAGCACAGCAGTTTCATTAGTTTTATCTACAAAGAATGGGTCAGACTTGTAAAAGTTGTTGATCTTGCATAGAGAAGTTAAATTCCACCTGTCACAGCTACCTGATTCCCCATGATGCTTCAGGTTTGTTGAAACATCTAAGAGTTCTAGTTTCTTCAACAGCATTATTATTTAATATCAGTAAACAAAGGCACTGCTCTTTTCTATGGCATATACCATTTTCACTTAGATTTGGGGAAATTATAGTTACAACTGAGGGTTATACAGTTTGATACCTTCCCCATGATCCTATCCTCTCTTTGTAGTAAGCATAGGAGGCATTTTACATATGATGCTAATATCAGTTATGGCATACTGAGAAAGTTGTGGGACAGAACTGTAAAATGCCTGCCAAGAAATGCGTTTTTTATTCTTGATTTATATGATTTTGAATAGCAGTATGGGTTCCCATCGCTTATCACTGGTAAAATGATGATAATTTAGTGAAATTATAAAACATCTGTGTTAAGGAGAGTCCTTCCCTACCAAAGTCAGAGATTATATTAGTAATTTTAAAAAGTGCATAGTATAAATCTCTCTGGATACATCTCTAATATCTCCTCATTTTCATCAAAAGGTTTCACTAGTCCCTGGGCCTCTGTTCTTGTCACTCCGCATTTTGTTTCTGAAAGAGCTCAACCCACAAACACATTAATGGAACTATTTCTTAAATAATGACTCCCCCAATCTATATCTCCAGGCCAATATATATAATTAATGACTACATGTTCACAGATACCTCAAATTCAATGTGTTCAAAATTGAACCATGTTTCCCTATACCAATCCTGCTCCTTTCCTTGTATTTCCTATCTTTGAAAGAGATATCCTGTAATCTAAGACAGAAACCTGAGTGCTATCCTAGATGCCTATATTTTATTTATTCCCTGCCCTATTTCTTATAGAATATAAATTCCATAGCCGATAAATCATAAATTCTTGCCTAGACCACTGCAATAACCTCCTAATTGACTCCCTCACCTCTGCTCTTCTCCCCCTGAGATTTACCTTCTGGTTATCTGTCAAAGTTTGCTCACGAGCTGCAAATTGCCCCTTCTTAATTCTCCTTAATATTATATAACAGATCTCTTATTTTTAGAATCACATATATTAGCATCATCAACCCCAATCTCAGCTCTTGCCACTCACTACTTGCCCTCCCTTTAGGCCCCTACTACCCCCAACCAGTAACAAACACACCCTTTGTTTAAGATATAGCAAATACACTTATTTCCTAAATAGGTCAGTTTCATGCCTCTGTACCTTGGCTAATGCTGCTCCTAGAATGCTCTTACCTCTTCTTCATCTGGTAAACATTAATTGGCCCATGGAGCTTTTACAACTCAGCTTCAACTCCTCTGGGAAGACTTCCCTACTCTCTGCACTCTCATAACAACTTACAATTTATTCCTGTCAAAATGCATCTCTTTACACTTTCACTGATATTCACCTGTCTGTTTAATCTACTAGATTATAAATCATTTGAGAACAAGAATCTGGAATGTATGTATGGGTGTGTGTATGTGTGTGTGTGTGTATATTTATTTACTTATTTATTATTGAAATTAAATTAGTGGTAATATTTCAGAAATATATATATAAATGAATACAAATATGGACAGGTAGAACTTAAATACAAATTACTGTAAGATTCAAAATCTTGCACCACTAAAAATTCTTTAAACATTTCAAATAATCACTAATGCATGGTTTCTTTAACGTATCCTTAACTATATGTCTAGAACAGTACTGTCCAATAGAAATATAATGTGAACTGCATATATAATTTTAATTTTTTAGTAGATACCTAAAAAAACAGTAAAAAGAAACAGTTGAATTTAATTTTAATAATATACTTTATTTAGTTTAATATATGAAAATATCATTTCAACATGTAATCCATATAAAATCATTACTGAAATATTATACTTTTTTATACTAAGGCTTCAAAATCTGATGTGAATCCATAGTTATGGCACATTTCATTCCATTACATACTTAAAAACTGCATGTGGCTAGTGACTACCGTATTGGGAAGTTCACAATAATTGTTAGGTTTAAATCCACTCCATGACAGATTAGTTAAACTGCAGCTTTGAATGAAATTTGAATTATAGCTAGAACACTTGTTCTTGTTTGTTTGTTTGTTTGTTTGAGTAATAGCTATGACCAAAGTGAATTTGAAATTACTTTAAAAGAATTAACCAGGAGGGATAGCTTCCATATAAAATAAGGATGACTCAGGAAGTGGGAGATAGGGTTTCCCTTCACATTATCATAAGTTAAAACCACATGAACAAAACATACTGATTGCAGATTTGGAGGAAAATCAAGGAGGGTCAGCTTCCTCTGCTAGAGATTTTTGAGGCAGTTTTTGATATAGTGGTTGATTAATTCAGGGAAGAAAATTGCTCAGCAGGTGACCTCGCAGACAAATTTGGTGTAGTTAATTTTGGCAGTTCCTACTCTCCTGCACTAAGGATTTATAGTCCCCATGTCCCGAGCATAAACTTAAACTGAGTTCTAAATCATTACAATATTATAGATTCTCTTAATATCTTACTTTTTTAAAAAAAAGATTTTATTTGGGGGCGCCTAGGTGGCTCAGTTGGTTGGGCGACTGCCTTCGGCTCAGGTCATGATCCCAGATACCCGGGATGGAGTCCCACATCGGGCTCCCTGCTCTGGGAGAAGCCTGCTTCTCCCTCTCTCACTCCCCCTGCTTGTGTTCCCTCTCTGGTTGTGTTTCTCTCTGTCAAATAAATAAAATCTTAAAAAAAAAAAAAGATTTTATTTGTCAGAGAGCATAGGCAGAGGAAACGGCATACAGAGGGAGAAGTAGTCTCCCCACTGAGCAAGGAGCCTGATGTAGTGCTCGATCCCAGGACCCTGAGATCATGACCTGAGCTGAAGGCAGATGTTTAACTGACTGAGCCACCCAGGCATCCTCCTGAACAACTTTCTTAGAAAGTCTAAGGGAACTTCGTAGGCAGTAATAATGCTTTTTAAGCAAGTGAACGTGATGTACTGGGAAGAGAAGGCTCTTAAGAGGGCCAACTTCTGGCTGAACTGACTACTGACTGGCAATGTAGATAAGTCATTTTACCCTTTCTGTGTTTCACACTACACTTGACTACACTTGGGAAAAATGATGCCTCATCTATTTACTTGACAGAATTTACTTGTAAAACTAATGTAGGCTGTGATACTCAAATCTCTGAAAAGTCCAAAAATGGACTGCACTATTAAGATTACTGTGGGTAATAACCCTATTTATAAGAAAATGGAAGTTGGGCATCATTTAAGAAATTAATAATAATACTAATGATAATAGCCACATGTTAAATGCATTCTATGTGCCACAAAATGTGTTAAGTACATTATCTAAATTATTCTTCATAGCTATACTATAAAACGGTCACTAAAACTGATAAATAACTGAGATAAGAGGGAATAAAGAATTTCCTTCATGTTGTACAGTTATCAAGTAGCAGATTTGGGTCTTAAAAAAGTCTGTAAATGCAGTGCCATTATCTAAATCACAGTTACTATCTGAGAAGCTACCCATAGAAACTTAGAGCACTTTTCAAATCCAACCATTTCATAGAAGTCCTTCTTTTCCATTTGGGCACATCTGATCTGGCTCCTTGGACTATCCATTATAATTTCTCCATTGTTCCTACCACCCCTAATGTGGAAAAATCTACAAGTATTAGGAAGCCTGCCTTTACATTCCTAATAGCTGTTGCTAAAGAAATGTATGACCAAAAGAATGAATGAGGCTGGTCATTTAGAGTATTGTCAATCACCTCCAAATATGAGTCTTTAGTCTGTTAATATAGAAAGAGTAAATGTGTGAGACAGTATCCATTTCTTTCAGAATCATGAGGGTGAAGGCCACAGACATTATATGTGATAGAAAAAAACCATTAAAAAAACCCAAATGCCTACAAGTCTTACTCATTAAAACTCCACCATTCTCTCACTTGCTAAGGCCAAAAAGGTGAACAGTAAAAGATTATTATTACAAAAGTTGGGGACTACTCTGTTTCCCAGATGGCTTCTTCCTAGAGCACTTAAAGGAAAGAGAAAGACGACTTATTTAATAAAGTCCCCCATCATGCAAACTTAGCCCATGTGAATATTTCAAATGCACACTATCTAAAATAATGATATTGCTCTATGAATTTCTATGTTATGGCAATGCCAAAGTCCCCCATATATATAAGGTATCATGAATCATTTCTTTCACCCTTACTTTGAATTCCAGAGTAGCATCAGCATCTCACACTTAAACTAACCCTTCCTGCCAGGCATCAGGAGTTACGGCTGAAAAATGTAGTCATTGAAGAGTCTCTAAATCCCCCAAATTGCAAGAAGAAACAGCTTTCCTGCTTGAGGAATTCTCCAAAAATAGCCATTCTTTTCTAAAACAAGACTTGCTGAAGTCAAACGTAATTCATGAGCTCAATGTATAAGCAACAAATCCCAGGCATGCCTTTACCTGCAGAGAAAACCTTCACTGGTAATAGCTGAGTCACATCTGGATCAGAAGATTTAAGAGTAGACATCAGTCCTTGGTTGGAAAGGGTAAGCATAGGGACGCCTGGGGGACTCAGTCAACTAAATGTCTGCCTTTCGCTCAGGTCATGATCCCAGGGTCCTGGAATCCAGTCCTCTCAGACTCCCTGCTCAATGGAGAGTCTGCTACTCCCTCTCCACCCACTCCCTCCCCCAACTCGTGCCCTCTCTCTCTCTCTCTCTCAAATAAGTGAAATCTTTAAAATAATTTTTTAAAGGGTAAGCATAGATATCAGAATTGAATAACCTCCTTTGTGTTGTCCAGTTCAGCTTTACTAATGACAAAATTGATGGCTTAAGCCCTTTGTGTGGTCCTTCCCTAAGGAAGAGCCAATGAATTTTACATGGAGACACAGTCCTATGCCTTTTGAATACGCCAAGTATAACATTCCTATTTGACACATGTCTAGGAAGTCACTGTCACACAACTTGGGGGAAAAATCAGGATATATGAAAATATATCAGAGAAATGATCATAAGCTAAATAAACACAAAGCTGAGGAACACTGAAACTCTAATATTTTTAATATTTTCTCATTATCATCTTCATTCCACTTTTCTATTTAGAGCATATCTGTATAAACTGTAAACACATCTTGATTTCTTTTCTCTGTCTTACTTATCACTCAGGCCTCAAACATTTTCAAGGAAATGCTGAAAAGATATAACCAGTGCTTTCTCTGTGGGCATAGTTATAGCAAAAAAACTACCTCTTTTTTTTCTTTTTTTAGTGTCATGGAAAAATCAACATTTTCTTTCTTTGATCAGTTCATCAGTCACTGATTATAACTCAAACATATTCAAGAACAATTTTCCAAATTAAATTACTTGAACTTTTGTTTTTAATGACATTCATGAAATTCTAAAAAATCTTTGCTTTTCCTATTGCTAGCTTTGTTAAAGATGTTCCATGACTCGGATTATTTTAAAGAGTGAATTTCCTTTTGGATTAGAGATACCTATGGGCTTACACCTGTTCATTTTGCAACTGTAAGAAGAGTTAAGATAACAATTTGATGGGAAATAATAATAATACATATCACATTAGAAACTTTATGGAGAAAGAACTATTTTCTATATAGTCCTTTGTAGGCATCTTTTACCTTTGAGAGTAGAATAAAAATGTAGTAACAATGACACCACTATAAAAGTATGGAAGCAGTGAAAGATGAAGCCAACTTGCACACATCTTACAAAATAAAATATACTTTATGCCTCTTTATGTTGTTAAAAAGAAATAGGCTCTAAATGGAGTCACTTATATTAAGTCTCACCAAGACTTAATACTTTACCTAATTGCAGTTTTAGTCTCTCCCATGAGAATTTTAAACCAATCAGTCTAGAATTTCCTGATCAGAATTTACAAGATAATCTGCATAAGGCTCTGCCCTGCCTTGTAAGGGAAAGTGACCCTGACTGAAAAATATCCTTCCCTTTTGCTAATAACTTCTTTGTCCCATCTCTTTTTTATAAATACCTTCCATTTTGTACAACTCCTTGGAGCTCCTTTCTACTTTCTAGATGGGATGCTGTCTAATTAGTGAATCCCTGAATAAAGCCAATTAGATCTTTAAATTTACTCAGCTGAATTTTGTTTTTTAAAACGATAATTACATATGTCTATTCACCTACTTGCAGCCAAACAAAGATGTAAGAAGTCAAAACATTATTTTTATTGAGACAAGTTATGATCATGATGCTATTGAAGGGCTTCAGAGCCAGTGTCCCAAAATATGCTACTTTGTAATGGGGACCAATTTGAATTCAAGGGAATCAAGACCCTGAGGTCTCAAGAGAAACTTTTGCCCCTCTCTTAATTACCTAGAAGAATCTGAATTGAGGTATTTCCCAAAATGAGAGATATCACCAAGGATGAATTTTATCTCAAGACCTATCTGTGTGGCAGGACAAACATCTAATTACCAAACATCTGTCCTTCTTTTTATTGCCCTGTGAATTGTCCTCCTCCTCTTTGAAGGTCCAGGCCCCTATCCCATTCCTTAGCTCTAGGTGGCATGTCTGACTCACTTTACCTTTCTGTCTTTGATTATTTCCTATAATAATGTGTGAGGTTCCCCTCAGTATGAAACTCAATTCTACTTTCTCCTGTTACTCTTAGACCAGTTGGAAGAATCTAGAAGGGTTGAGGAAAATTGTTCTCCTAACACATCAAAAGCAAATGTCAATCTTTGGGTCACCTATCAAATATCTAAACTTCTCTGATATTTTATATGAGGTTTGACACTGTTCCACCTCCTACCTGTAGTAATACAGGTATAATTAACTTCTTTCAAGATTTTGCATTAACATTTCTTCATATAACAGATTTATCTTTGACTGTAAAAGCTCATGATTTTGAAGTGAATTCTTAATTTTCCCTTACCAAGAAGAAATTCCCAAAAGTCGTAATAATTGTGAATGGTAAGGCTAAAAGACAAAGGGATAAACTAGGAGTTTTCAATCAACAACCAGTGTTTGCAATGTGCTTAAAGTATCTAAATTTCTTTGAACTCACCTGTTAAATGGGCTTATCTTAAAAACTTTAAGGTTTTTTTAAGATTTAAACAAAGTAATGCATATAAAGTGTTTCCCATAATTTGGACATACAATTCAATAATTAATGTGTATTTTTATTCATTAATTTTATCTCATTCCCCATTTTCTAGGCAAGAATCTGTTTTAATGAAAATAATTTTATCATATATATATATTATAGGCCAGTTCATAAAAATCCAGTTTCAAAGAATATTCTGGAATCATTCTTTTGCAATTTCTTCTGCCTTTATCATTTAGGTAAAGCCCTCATTTATAATGTGTCATTATAGCACACAAGGAGTGAAATAAACTAGAATCATCAGAGCAATTACATGGTTTTCTGCAAAACTATGAATTCTTGTAATTAACAAAGGTCAGTTTTTAAAAAGGAAGAGATTCTTATGAAAATTCATGAGATCTTCAATGATTGAGTTCTTAGTTCCCCATTCTTATTGCCATTACCCCCAAGGGGGTAATGATAGGCTCCTATCATCTCTAACTTAGACTACTGAAATAAATTTCTAAACACTTTAGTCCTACTACTTATCATTATTGCCATAGTTGTCTTTTTAATACACAGTCCTAACTACAACTTTCTCCTGTTGGAAAATTCACATGGCTTCCTACTGTTTCACAAAATAAAATCCAAAATCAATTGAATAGAATTCAATACCTTCCATAACAGAAGGCTAATCAAACATTCCAACATTATAATACTATTGTTTATCTCACACACAGTACAGTAAGGCCAAATAAAAACATTTTAGGCACATTTAAGACTGATGTCTTTTCTTCTCCCTACAATGCCCTTCCTGCTCCTACTCCTCTTCCTATAGAGTCTTACTCATATCTCAATGATGCCTAAATGAATATCACAGCCTCCACAATATTTTCATTTACTATACTACCGTAGACTTGACTATATGTATTTTAAAATACATACAAATTTTATATTTTATAATATAAATGTATATAAAATAGTATACAAATATATACAGATATATAATCTCAAATCTGTATATATATGTTTAGATTATATTTAAATAAAGTTATATATAAAACACACCCTTGGAATGATAATAACTTTCTCTTCTGTTAAGTCGTAAGCTTTGAGACATGTATCAGCACAGCATTTGGCACATATTAAATGATGAATATAGTTTTTGTAAATGTATGACTATGTGACTGAATGAATTGGCTTATGTTTCATCACCTATGAAATATACAAATACCAGGCTTACATCAGTTTTCAGTATTGCCTCGCTGACAGATATCAATTTCTAAAATGTGCTTTCTGAGTTCCAATTATTTTGACATCACAAAATTATAGGACTGAAAAGGAATGTAAGAATGCACACTCCAGGATTCAATGAGGGAAAAATATCTTCTATTTTAAAAGAGTTCAATTTTGAATGGGATATCATAACCTGCCCCTTTCACTCAACCCTTTCATGTATAATAGTGCCCACTATTAATTCCTTAAGTCTTGAGATTATTTTTCAAGGTAATTGAACCATTACTGTTTTTTTTTTTATCCTCTCCATTTTTTTTTTTTCTTCATGCCTGGAAAGATGACATAACACCAGAAGATTTTAAGAAAGTTAAATTTATCAGAATAAGCAAGGACTGTGACAGATGGGTCCTGGTTTCAGAACTAAAGCTCCTCATCTATTTACAAGCATCTATTTTCATTCAGGTTTGTTGATTCTGTCTTCCAAAAATGTCTGAGAAATACTGTTTCCCATTCCCAAGATTCTAGGGTATTTGCATTTTTTTAAAGATTTATTTATTTTTTTAGAGGGGGAGAGCCAGAGCACCTGGTATAGGGGCAGAGGGAGAAGGAGTCTGGAGCTAAATGAGGAGCATGTGATGGGGCTCTGTCTCACCATCTCAGAGATGAACTGGCTTCCCATGCAGTCACTTTTGATCAGTGAAAATTCATACCTTTCCTTTTGTTTATGGACTGCTAATGACCCTTGCGTTTTGAAGGCATCAGCCTTAAAATCTAGCCCTGGCTAAGTGTAGCATTTTCCTTTCTTATATTTTCTTTTTGAAATTGGGATATTAAATTCTAGTCTTCTGATTTTTTTTTTCCTTTTTGACACTGCTTCTCTAAGTTTAATATAAGCAGTTCTTTGACCATATGTGAAAATTCTTAAACTGCTTTGGACAAAATTAACTTGGTCCTAGACTTAAGCTCATTTTTTTCCTTCTTTAAATTGTACTGTAATACAATAAGGGGTGCAAGGGGACAAGTTGGGATTTTGGTAATGAAAACACTTTCATTTTTTGTTGTTCATCTTAACAAAATTTTATGTAAGGATGTAGGAAACCTGTTATAAAATCAGAATAATACATAATACAAATGTTAAAGTAGAGCAATGTGATAACTACTGCCTTTTTCCAATTACACATTTTTCTTAATTTCTTCCATTGAATTCCTAATAGTTGCCCGACTAGAGAGAATGAGTAAAGCACAACTCAAGCAGTGCTGCCTGGGAAAATAAAATGATGACTCTAATGTCAACTAATTAACAGGAACTGTTCAACACCTGTTGTGTGTCAGCAATGTGATGGAATCTGCAGCTTCAAGGAACCCACAGTCCAGTGTAGTGATAGATAGGATCATTAGAGAACAATAAAAGGAAGTGTATCATTGGTAGAATTTCCTTTTATGGCCTATAGACTAAATGTCCAGTAAGAGTTTAAAGAATTGGGGAGAAGAGTGTTGGGAAAATGAAGCCATATAACATGAGGAAAATGATATAAAAAATTTAGTATTCATACTGCTAATCAATAATGTCATATGGATTGTCTACTCTTAAAAGTAAATCAATACTAACTTTAAAAAATGCAATTCAGCAATTCATTAATTATTCTCTACAAATTACACCAAAGATTTGACCACTGATCTCTTATGGTATCCTTAAATCAATGCAAAGGACATACCAAATGGAAAATGCTCAATGTTTCTCAGCTTACTAAAAATAATCACTGCTAATGGGTTACAATTTAAATGCATATGAGTAAAAACATTTTAAGAGGTGACACCTGTTATTAACCTGTAAAGTGGCTTGAAAGTATCACTAAAAATAGGCAATGTTCACATGGACACTTTCAAGGTTAGTAAATCACAACTGAAAAAAGCAGAGATTTAAAGAAAAGCTAGAAAGAAATTAAATTCTATATTCATATTTTTGCTTCCGTAGAAATTTTTATGATTCAGGTTTACCCTAAAATATTTATTCAAATGCTTGAGATACCATTTAACCTTAATGCCTTTAAACCTGACCTGAAATATTGGGTCTACAGATTAGGCTTTACAACTCAACTGTTGTTCTGCTCTGCCTGGTAGAATATTGACTTTGATAGGAAGCTTTGTAAATATCACCATTTTTGTACAGAAACTCCAGCTGAAGCAGCACAGCAAATGCAGCTTGTTAGCAAACATGTGGTGCCACTCTAGAAGGATCTTGACAGAATTTAATTGAAAAGTTAAATAAACAAAGAGAAAATATTGGTGGAAAAGGAAAACACAGGAGGAGGAGAAGAATGGCATTGCAAAAATAAAGACATTAAAAAAATAAACAGGTAATATTCGGATACTTTTAAGCTGGTAAAAAAGGGGGACCTTGAAAATGACCATGAAAAAAGCCATGAAGTTATTGGAAGGTAGGATTAAATTTTGTTTTAGACCATATTAACTGAACTTGATTATGATAGATTTTCCTTATCACAATGCGCTTATGTAAATAAGCATGGCATAAAATATGATATAAAGTCTTGCATGAAAACATCAAATTGAAGAAATATACACTACATTCTCATGTTCAGAACCAATTCAGTACAAGCACAACCTGAAAGATCAGAATGAATAGAACTAAAATGTTATATTTCAATTCAGAATCCTTTTAAAGCATATTATTTATTATTTTTGTTACACGGTTGTATAGTGAACCTAGCACCACAAATTTATAACTCATTTACATGAGCCATTCTTTATGTAGTAAGGGAGATATTAATGAACAGAAAACTGATTTAGGGATCAATAGGTAAAAAGAATACACTTTCCTCCTATTTGAGTGTGTGTGTGTGTGTGTGTGTGTGTGTGTGTGAAAGAAATTAGCATGCCTTGTTAGTTGAGCAGTAAAGAAGTTTAGAAAAAATTGATGTCTTAATACAGTTGCTATAATTAATATCATAGACAGCGTGGCTTAAACAACAGAAATTTATGTTTCACTATTCTGGAGGTTAAGAAGTCTGAGATATGAGTGCCAATATGGTCAGCTTCTGGTGAGAGTTTGCTTTCCTGTTTGCAGACAGTCATCTTGCTGTCTTCTCACTTGGCAGAGAGAGGGCAGAAATAAGCTCTCTCCTATCTCATCTTACAAGGGCACGAATCCCACCATAAGGTTTCCCTTTCCTGGTCTAATGACATCCCAAAGGTCCCATTTCCAAATGCCATCACATTAGGGAGTAGGGTTTCAACATATGAATGTTTGGGGGAAACAAACATTTAATCCATAGCAATAGGGGTGAATGAACTTACAATAACCAATAACTATTTTAAGCCACAATTTTCTTCTTTTTTTTCATTTCCCTTTGCCCAATTCATTATATGTATATACATTGTATGTGTGTATGTGTATATATGTAATGTGTATACACAAAATCAAGAAGTCAATCACTAAGATAAATACAAATCTTAATTGATGAAATACTCATCTGATATTAGAAATATCACTGTCATCTATATATTCTTTGTCTTTATAAATTATACTTATGAAAAAATACGGTAAAATATCAAAACTTAGTATTTTTAAAAATTAAACATTAATACTGTATAAACATACCAGATTTATTATTTATTTAAAATTTATAAAATGTTATTTAAACAAATTGGAAAATAATTTCTTTAAAGAGTTTTACTTGAGTTAAAATAAATATATGGTTATAAGAATTTTTTTTATAAATTCAGTTTCCATATTTCTTTCATTTAAATACTAAGTTGATCTTCTATAACATGTTCCCAATGACTTCAATATTTCAAAATATTCAGCAGCAGACAACCATGCACAGCTTCGGGAAAGACTCACTTAGGGAAATCAACAATATAATCACCTACATTTTGTTTCAATTTCTTTCAACTCTCAGGTATAAGTAATACAAATAGTAATTATCAAATATACCTTTCAGTGGCAAACCTTTCCAGTAAAATTTCACTCATTTTTAGAGTACTTTCTTTGTTTAACCAAAAAAGTAAGAAAGGCTTAAATTCCTGCAAAAAGAAAAACTTATGAGAGGCTACCAGGTTTGCCATTGCTACATCTGTCATTTAATCGTGGCATTTATTTAATTTCAGATCTTCTTCAGTGTAACTCCCATAGATCTGAAATAAAATATGCAAATAAATTCAGTCTCTGGAGAAGGGTAAATTCAACCGTGAAGCAGAATAGATTTCCATTTTCCTAATGCACTTTGGCACTTCTGTGTGTCCACTTA
Source organism: Spilogale gracilis (assembly GCA_004023965.1). Taxonomy (NCBI): domain Eukaryota; kingdom Metazoa; phylum Chordata; class Mammalia; order Carnivora; family Mephitidae; genus Spilogale; species Spilogale gracilis. Next base: position 41,364 of record PITA01000923.1, read on the forward strand.
CATTACCCTATGAAAGTATCTTCAGCTCTGTCAGCCCCAAGAATGTGTTAAAACGACATGGTAAATTCAGAGTTCTGAGAGTAAACAGCCTTGTGTGAAAAAGGCCTTCCGGACTACGTAGGTAAAGCAGAAACATTCCATGCATTTTAAATGCCTATAATCATAATTCTCCACCACAAAATGCAATATATGTTCTATCAGAATAATTATTTTCCTTTATATGTATCAATGCCGCCATTGTCCTCCCATCCTCTCCTGGTCAGTACACAGCCGGGTGCTGCTAAGCATATGAGGAAGGCAAGTAAGGGCTCCATTCAGGTACCTTTGACACTAAGCACTCAGTAATTAGCCAAGTACCGAAGTGCATAATGTGCTGAGGGAAAAACATGACAGTTAAATCAGAAGAAAAATGTTCCCAAAAGTCCCACTAAAAATAACAATACTAGTAACCCAAATGTGGAGGTGAATCTCCATTTCTAAAGTACTGTCATGATTTACAGCAGTAAAAGCTGTATACAAAATAATAAGGTGGCTTGCAAAAGCAAGGTTAGAGTGCCTTTAACAAGTCCCTTTGACCTAATGTCCAATAGCCTCTGCCGCATCCTTACCTCCCTTACAGAGCACAGTGGGCATAAGTACATTGTCAAGCATTTTTATATGAGAGTATAAACTGAAAGATTAAGGTCAAACTTCATGATGCAAATTTATATTTGTTTTTGTATGTTTTAATAGGCCTACATTTCTCCACATATTTCTTTACTGCTAGAGGCCTATTTCTTTTCCTTACAAAGGTCAAAAATCACCGTGTAAAAATAAATAACTTCTTCCTTTCATGAGAAAGGAGAATAAACATTAACATTGGGGCAATTTAAAAATAAAAAGAAGAGGGTAGTCATTGAATCCTGGGTTTACCCCAGAAGCAAACATGCTGATAGGAATTTACTTGCAATCATAAACGCTTCGGGCTCACTGACAAATGACCATTTCTTTCATAACTTCTCATATATTTCTCCCAGTTTAGAAGTTTTTTGAAATTAGCCTCCTGGAGTAAATTCAGGCATGAAGCCCTTTTAAGCCTTTTTTTTTCCTCTTAAGTTTCTCTTGTTTAAAGGATTTAAAAAAAATAAAATAAAGAAGAAGAAAAATCAAGTTTGTCCTTTCTGATCTAACCTGACCAATCACCTGGGTCAAGCTCACTGTGAGTTCAGTAGATCCGCTGACAGAAGAGAAACCAGGGTGTTTCTGTAGAAGGTCATTCTCTATGCCTGCTATGACTTTTTTTTTCTTTCTGCCTCTGCTATGCTAAGGTCCTATGGCTACCAGCTGAAAAATTCATTTAAGAAATCAAGGATTGCAGCCAGTACAAAAAGAATAGAGAGGCAAAACTACAGCTTCCTATATAAAAGCAAATGATACTGTTAAAAAAAACCCAAAAAACACACTATTATTTTCTTCTGTTCAAAAACTGCATGTTTTAAATTTGGAAGCTTAAAGAAAAGCTAATTCAATTCTACAAAACATACTCTGAGGATGAAGGCCATTTTCTACCATCTTTTAGTCTCATATTTTTATCACTTTCTACATAATTTTAGCTATTTCTTCAGAAGTACGTTAATACTTTGTCAAGGGCCTGACACGTATTTTTTTCATTTCTAAGAAAATATGTCAAGAGAACTGTCTTGGGTATATGAGGATACAAGGAGTCATTCTGGACTATAAAGAACTAGAAGAGATATAATGAAATCTTGAATTAAAAATAGTAATTCTGTGGGTTTCAGTATTACTTGTTTCTTGAATAAATGTTTGTTTTCCTTTGGAATTTTACTTAAAGAACACAAACATCACTTTTGTTAAGATGAGAAAAAATAATATATAATGTGTGTATATACAGTTCATTGGTGCTTCCAGTTGGTGTCAATAATTATTTTCTACATTTTTAAAGAGTTGAGTTTATTTATTTTATTTTTAAAGATTTTATTTATTTGACAGAGAGAAACACAGCCAGAGAGGGAACACAAGCAGGGGGAGTGAGAGAGGGAGAAGCAGGCTTCCTGCCGAGCAGAGAGCCTGATGTGGGACTCGATCCCGGGTCTCTGGGATCATGACCTGAGCCGAAGGCAGTTGCCCAACAAACTGAGCCACCAGGCACCCTAGAGTTGAGTTTATTTATTGAGTTTAGTAGACATGATGTACCCAAGGCCACATAGTTAATAAATAGATTAATCAAATAAAGGTTAGAAATTTCCTTTCAGGAGCCCCAATCTACTCCTGTGGACTCTCTCTCATCCCTGTCACAAAGAAACTTATTTTTTTTCACTCCAATAAAATGCATGCACTTTTTCCATTTGTGTTCTACCAGTTAGTGTGCATCATTACATTTTCCTACTCTACATTTATAGTTTTCTACACATACATCTAGGATACGGGGCAAGTTGTTTTACTGTACTAAGCTCAAATTTCTGAACTGCAAATGAGAAGAGAAATGGTACCTATCTCAAGTTGATCTGACCTCTGATTTTAAGAATTAAGAGAGTCTAGGTAAAGTACTTATGGTAGGCCTTGTCATGCAGTAAAGCACATACATTTTAAATATTATTATTCTGAATTTCCATGACCATCTCTGATAATAAATTCACTGAAAGTCGAGCCCTGGGCTGTATAATGTTCTTTGTATGATACTTCATACAGTGATGATTAAGGCAGTGCTTACGATACCTTGTCCAGAACCGTAGGTGATAACACAAAAGATGAGTCCAAACAGCTATTTCTCCTTTATACCATCTTCATTAGAATTTCCTACTAGTCTCTGTTATATACACACTCCTGGGTTATACCACAGATGTTTCAAAAATTACTTTAGTGAAAAGTGAAGTCAAACATGTTTGCATTGAAATATGGTCCTAGCCCCTATCACCTCTAAGAATCCCTAAGTCTATCTGAACTATTTATCATCTGAAAAAAGGAAAGAAGGAAGGAGAGAAGGGAGGAGGGAGGGAGGGAGGGAGAGAGGAAGAAAGAACTACAGAAACTGTCCTGGAGATTTCCCCAAACCATTCTACTTCCCTATACATCTCAGGGGACAGCTCCTCTTCTAAATTCTCCCAATCTCTGGAAGGTTAACATATGGATCCTTATATAATATTCTAATTTTGATTTCATTTAAATCCCAAATTAGCATGGTTTCCTTAACTTATTTTTTTTCCTTCTTTTTTTTAATCATTCTACTTTTAAATGAAGGATTTTTTTGTTTGTTTATAAAAAGCACAATCTCAAGATAAAAATGTTCTCTGGACAAAGTAGTCCTCAAAGACCCTGTCTCCTCTATAAACATACAAGGAGGATCCTCATGCTCAGGGCATGAGACATTCTGTGACCATTTCTGTGTAACCTAAGAAATGATCCATTCAAGACTTCCCCATTATTCTCCCTACATCTTGACATATTCACCCCTTTTGTATCTAACTTGCCATTACACACTGAACTAGCCTGTCGAGGAGCCATGTGCTCCTCTGGCAACACTGGCATATCATGGACAATTATGTCCTCAAAGAACGAATGAAATCGGGATAGATCTCAGTAACAAGGGTCAGATGGTGATTCTCAGCTACTTAAACTGGAAAGTGAAAAAAAAAAAAAAAATCCTAGCTATTACAATCAGAAACTGGAACACACAATAACAATAATTCCAGGTGTCAAAAACATCCACAGAGGAACTGACAGGAAAAGAATACATGGGCAACAGAGACAGACAGAAATAACGTGACTGAAAACTAGGTCCCCTCTGCCCCTGTCCAGTCAGCTTGTCAGTTTAATTTGCAATTGGAGAAAAGGAAGGGAGAGGAGTTAAAACAGGTGTTTGTTGTTTGGGTTTTTGTTTTGTTTTGTTTTGTTCTTTTTTTAATAGGCGGAAATCCAGTGACAGCAGGGCGTCATAGGCTGTGAAGAGCTGCCTACACCTGGGGCTGCCACAGCTTGTGCTTGTGAGAGGTCAGATGCCATGAGAGACAGCTGATAAAATGAGGGGAGGATACAAGAAGGGGAGGATACAAGAAAGAAACAGTGCTAGATACAAACTGAAGAAAAGGAAGGCACACACGGTGCCCACAAAATGTCCAACTTCGAAATGCCCATTTTTATTTTTGTTTTTCTAATTAGTACAAAGTACTCTTTCTTTTTCCTCCTTCTGTTCATAAAGAAAATGTTTTGAAAATGGATAAAAATGAAAAGTTTGCCTTATGTACAGTATACAACTCTAGATACCTGCTAGGCTCAACTAAAACATTGTAATATTCTCCCCTGGCTATTTATATTCTATTTTTCTCCTCATTTCCCCACTGGCCCACCAAACCAGGACAGTGGAAAGCAAGGATTTATTTTCTGTAAGCAGAACTGTGTGACATTCAGAGGAAGCCTGACTTTGGCCACAACCATGAAGGGTCATGCTGGCACAGTGTAGAAGGTCATGAGCACTTATTTGCTCATGAAAGCCTCGGAGAGGACTGGGTGGATGGGAGTGGAGGGGTTTCTTTACACATAGGAACTAATCATGACCATGGTTAGATGTTTAAAGATAACTTAAAACTGATACACATGGCAACTCACAATATATATCCTAGAGTTTACTAGAATCTTTGTCCTGAGATCTCTTATTTAAAAGAGGCCCCAATATAGCATTTCAGTGCAAATGACAGTGGGAAATGCATCACTGACGCCATAAAAATGACTGATTTAAGCTAAAGAATAAAACAGGAGAAAAATTAAGAACATATTTAAAACTAATATTCCTTTCAAGTTCTTGTGTCTTTCTGTTTTTTGATTTTAATTATCTAATATGCATGATTTTGGTCATGTCAATGAAGATCAATTTAGGCACCATGGGGGCTGATGAACACTCTGAGATTCTACCTGGAAAGGGGGCTGAGAGAGAACATAAGAATTCAAAGGATATTACTGGGCTCAGCATGTCTGAGAAGTTCATTACCAGCAAGTGCCTGAATAAGACGTAGTTGGTATTAGAATAGTTCAGAAAATCAGTGGGTGAGCTGATATCTTTGGGAAAGGCAAGTTTAGGGTTTGAAAGGCTGATCTTTCAATGTTCTATAATAGCATTCACACAGGAATACTAACTGAGTAGATCAAACACTCTCCGATACTAGATGGAAAACTTGGAGGGTTCACATATTCTTGAGAGTAATCTAACTAATGGAAATATTTCTTAATATTTAGTGAGGTTGATTACAGATAACCATAATGAGCAAGAAACCCCAATGAGATTTTAGGAATTAATATACTTCAATATCTATGCTCAAAAAGTGTTCTTAAGGACTTACCAGTTTATTAAAATACACCATGACCACTGCAAATAATAGAAGTAAAACTGTGAAATAGGAACATAGTTGAATGGCATTAAATCCGGTTTTTGATTCAGGACCTAGAGAATGCTTCTAGAACTAGTGGTGTCTAAATGGATTCTTTGATGATGGATTGTAGTTAGCTTCCAATAAGAACAATAGACACAAAGGCTAAGAAGAGGCAGGCAAATAAGGAAAAGAGTGCAGAGACCTATACAATTCAAAATGGTGAGAAAGCCCAAAGTGAGGAAATGCATAGTGGAAGTTTTTTGTGATGGGGATGGAGAGTGGGACATGTACAAGGCCATAGAGAGTTTTGTGCTGCATCAAAGAGTTTTCCTGATAGCAAAAGCAAGTCAGCTTTTTATTAAAGTATATCCCTCATGATACAATGTGAAAGCATATTTTCCAAACTGCACATAGGAAGACCAATTAAAATGTATTTAACACAAGTTGAACAGTGTAGTCAAGATTCCAAGGCTTAAATTTCAAGTTTACACATAACTAGTGACCCTTTTCAACAGTCTGGTTTTATATTCAACTATCTAAGTAATGTATGACTATTTTTGTTGTTGTTTTTGTTTTTGTTTTTGGAAGGCAAAATAAAAATCATCTTAATATTTCTTAGCTTTTATAATTATTTTCCTACAAAAATAGAAACTGTTGAAATCTAAATAGAATTGTGACAGTTAAAGATCTCAAGCACTATAATATAATACTTTTGCTAACATAAAGTAATCATAAGTAAATAGATTTCCTTTATTAATAAGTTATTAGTAAAAAAAAAAGGTATGAATTGAATATTATGCTTTGGTAATTATGGGCACTTCCAGAATGGAAATTCTAATTTTGGTGCAGTTGGAAACTTTATTCTTAAAATTCTGAGTATCAGACTGTCAAGCTCATGAGAAAAGTTTTTAAAACATTCACTATTCTGACATTTGACATTTAGTATTTAAAATTTTTTTAAAACTTCAAGTAGTTGAAAACCTAAGTAATATTAATTTTACCAGGATTATGATTAATAGGTAGGTGTTTACCTAAGAAATAATTTAAGAAAGTGTGTAGGAAGAACATTACTCCCAAGAGATGTTCTGTGGGGGAAAAAAGTGGCTCCATAGTTAATTAAATTTTGGAACTGTAGAAGTTTTAAAGATTCACAATGTACATTAACATCTTAAAAGCTCTGAAGACCACTAAAGAAAAAAAAAAAAGCTGCTCATCATTTTTGTATGCAGCATTTCTGAAATTTATGCAATTATATAATTTTTTAAATTTTAAAGTGATAGGTATTAAAATTATTATCATAGTACTGATATTTATTGGCTGCTTACTCTTTGCCAAAAATGTTGCAGTACAAACATTATCTTGGTTAACAGTCTTGTGATTTAGGGGTTATTATACCTCTTCTGATAAGAAGAACCCAAGGCCTGTAAGAGGAGCTATCTTGAAGTCCCACAACTGTTAAGTGACATAAAAAGGATTAAAACTAGGACTGGTGAGATCCACAAACTATATACTTAGGCATTATGCAATACCACTTACAAAGAATTTCTGTTTTTAAACTCACTTGAAAAATACTTTCTGGGACACTTGATGTAACATTTCCCAGTTACATTATTGTTATTATTACTACCAGCTTCATTTTAAAATTCAGGTTATTTAAGGCTTTTCTAAGTTATAGTAATCATGTATATTCCCATCCATGGCTTAATATGTAAAGCTTCTTTAAATATCTATGAAACCATTAAAACAGTGAATTTTCATTAGCTATATTAATGGTACCATATTTATATACTAAGATTTAGTTAAATAATGTGTTCAAGTAATAATTTTAATTTATAAACGTAATATTAACATCTTATATTTTCATCAAGCCAGTGTGGATACTGTTTTTTGTTGGTTTTTTTTTTTTTTGAAAGATTTTATTTATTTGACAGAGAGAAACACAGCCAGAGAGGGAACACAAGCAGGGGGAGTGAGAGAGGGAGAAGCAGGCTTCCCGCCGAGCAGGGAGCCCGATGTGGGGCTCGATCCCGGGTCTCCAGGATCATGACCTGAGCCTAAGGCAGTTGCTTAACTAACTGAGCCACCTAGGCGCCCCTATACTGGGTTTTTAAAGGCAGCTCTTCATTTAGCTGACACATCCATCAAGACAGAAATATTTACTATGACAAAAGCAGTTTTCTTCCTAACAACTATTCACAGATCCTTAGTGTGAAGAGTAATGTGACAATAAGGAGTTCTCTGAAATATGACAAATGAAGATATTCTTTCAGCAAGTAATACACAAAGTTCAAGCACTTGGTTTTCATTAAAATTATATTACAAGGCATTTTTCCAAGGATCTATTTTAAGAAACTCAAATAAATAGGACCACGTTGCATGTAATGTTACAGCCAACACCTTATTTGTTCCAATTATTATTAACATCTAGGTGATATATTTTACGGAGGCATACTAGTATGAGTTAAGCCAGAAAACAGAATTTAAAAAAAAAACAAACAAAATTCAATACTTTAGGAAAAAAGTATAACCTCCCTAAATTTGAAAGGGTTTCTCACTGTTGTGATGCTTTTATAAGCATAATTAAAATTAGTTACTCAATTTTGCCTAATACTTCTGTTTTAATTTAAACTATTTCGTGTGATACTTTATTTTTTTATAAAACAAGCACACTGATGAATTAAAATTTTGCAGTCACAGGAAATGTAAATTTTATTGTCTTGCAAGCTTGAGTATCAATCCATATTACTCTACTAAAGTTGTTAGGCAGAAAAAATGGTTAACCTACATGTTATTTACAAGTTCCTCCTTTAGATTTTTACCGTGGAAAAAGTGATCAATAATACTTTTTAGGAAATTTTCTAGTAATTCCAGCGACCATGACCAAAATGATCTCAAAGAATATCACAGTGAAAAGGGGCCTCCAATGTTATTCATTCTAAACATGAATACAGATTCAGGATGACATTTTGTTTGGTCCAAAGAGAAATGAGAAGAGCAAGAATAATGCCATGACTTTTATATAAAGTTAAATTTTCTCAATTTAAGAAATTCTTTCATTCTGAGATCACGACATCTTATATCTTTGTGTTTCTTTTTCTTTTTTTTTAAGACTTTATTTATTTGGGCACCTGGGTGGCTCAGAGGGTGAAGTTTCTGCCTTCCGCTCAGGTCATGATCTCAGGGTCCTGGGATCGAGCCCCACATGGGGCTCCCTGCTCGGCAGGAGGCCTGCTTCTCCTTCTCCCACTCCCCCTGCTTGTGTTCCCTCTCTTGATGTGTCTTTCTCTGTCAAATAAATAAAATCTTAAAAGAAAGGAAGGAAGGAAGGAAGGAAGGAAGGAAGGAAGGAAAGAAGGAAGGAAGGAAGGAAGGAAGGGAGGGAGGGAGGGAGGGAGGGAGGGAGGAAGGAAGGAAGAAATAAAGATAGGTAGGTAACCTTAAGAAGTATGTAACTTTCTACTGTATAATTTTTTAAAGATTTTATTTTTTTAAAGACTTATTTATTTATTTATTTATTTATTTTATTTGTTTATTTGACAGAGAAAGATCACAAGTAGGCAGAGAGGCAGGCAGAGAGAGAGGAGGAAGCAGGCTCCCCGCCGAGCAGAGAGCCCGATGCGGGGCTTGATCCCAGGACCGTGAGATCATGACCTGAGCAGAAGGCAGAGGCTTAACCCTCTGAGCCACCCAAGCGCTCAACATCTTTGTGTTTCAATGTCCTTATTTATTAAATGAATTTCTTGTATCACTGATCAGGTTGAATCTTAATTCCAATCTTAAAATAACCCAGACTGACCAACACTAACCCAGACTGACCTAAATAAGAACAGGGAATTAAACTGAAAGTAACCGATGTAATGTGCAAGAAGAAAGTAACCTTGGTTATCGCCATTCTTTACAAGGAATTTCCAGTGTAATTGCTCAAAAGACCTGCGAGGTATAAATTGTGTTCCTGTTTTACAGAGAAACAGGATTCAAATTAATTCTAAGGTGGTGCAACTGTGAGTAACAGAACCTATTTTGAAATTCAGGCCTGTATGCTTCTGGAGCCCATACTCTGTCTCTTACATTCATCTGCCTCCCCAAATAAAAAAGACTAGGAAATAATCCAAGAACGCATAGGCAATAATTTGGAAAACTTTTGAAGTTCCTGGAATTCCTCCCCACCCCCAAATACTTCCGTGATAAAAGTAATAGTCTCAAACCCAAAATGCTTCCTCTTAAATGTTGTTTTCATGTACAGAGAAAATACTAATCAGTAAGCCTGGAAGAAGATATACAGCAATTTAGAACAGCCCACATACCAAGAGCTCAGGTGCTTGGGTTCATTCTAAGAGACACCACTCTGCCCATATCTCAGAGACAAGGCACATGGTTTGCCAAATTGTGCTTGATATGTAGTCACTACAATGCTGTATGACATTTTGATCTTTCTAAAGATTCTGGGATTGCATCTGGTTCATTTGTTTTATACCTGAGCACAGTTATTTATTTGAATTTACTTAACTTTGTTGGAAGGCTTTGAGTCTCATATGCATTTGGATTTATTGGATTTTTGTTCTAGGTTTGTATGATTATGACTCTTACAGACATCTTAATTTACTCTTAATTTTAATTTGATAAAATATATATATCAAGTGAATGTGGTACTCAAGGCAAGGTGAATATACACATATATATGATGTATGATGTATATATTAAAGTGTAGTAGACACATAATATACATGTATAAGCCAAAGGGAGTTACAGGGATAGGTAGCATAAGTACATTGATAACTAGAATAAAAGCAAACTATGTCAGTTGACATAAAAGAAATGGAATGCTACAGAACATCAAAAGAAGGAGAGATTTTGGGAACTTACCAAGGGCAGGGTCTAAGTTCAATTCTATATGCTTCCTTCCAATGTGCAATACTTGTTTTATGCTACTTTTATTGTGATATTTATAATTGTTTCTTTATAAATTATAATAAAATGAGCTTTTTAAGAGCAGAGAACATGGGTGCCTGGGTGGCTCAGAGGGTTAAGCCTCTGCCTTCAGCTCAGGTCATGATCTCAGTGTCCTGGGATTGAGTCCTACATCAGGCTTTCTATTCAGCGGGGAGCCTGCTTCCCCCTCTTTCTTTGCCTGCCTCTCTGCCTATTTGTGTTCTCTCTCTCTGTCAAATAAATAAATAAAATCTTTAGGAAAAAAAAAGAGCAGAGAACATGGCAAAACTTCTAGTGATTTTTAGCACCCAAGGATGATTATTGAATAGATGGATGAATAAAAAAATGAGTCACCATTTTGTGTAAAACTAGAATGGACTTTTAAATGATTTCCACACTTTCCCCATCCGGAATATTTCAGAGCTATGGCTCCAGCTGGATTTATTCTGAGACTATGAGATTTCTTAAGACAGATGTAGTGGGTCTCGTAAATCTGTTACAATCCAATTATTTTCTTTTGCAGAAAATTGGTTTTCTTTTAATTAGTCATAGTTTAAGAAAGAAACTTTCAAAAGTTGTTTTAAACAGCAGCATAAAAATAACAGTTCCAATTACACTGAATTAAAGAAAGATTATTTTAAATAATTTTATGACTAGTCCCAAGGAGGTTAAGTGGCTTTTTCCAAGGTAGCATACTGAATAATGAAGAATTACTTAAAAGAACTTAGGTTTTCTTATTTCTACAGCTACAATTATGTACACATTTACCACCTGGATGAGAATGTAAGTTCCACAAGGATAGAGATATTTATTTCATTCTTGATTTCTGAGAGCCTAGAATATTGTCCAGTTCAATGAATGCACTGAATAAGTATTTCGTAAATGAGTGAACAAATAGATGAAAAATGAGAGGTATAGAGTTTACTGAATGATACAGAGCCAATGGTGCATATTTGTTTGTATATTCTCGGTGAATAGTATTAGTTATTTTTAAATTATGAGCAAATATTTATTGAGAGCTTATAATGTGGCAGGCACTATTTTGAGAGCTAGGGATAGAACAGTGAATAAAAAAAAAAGTCCTTGCCTTTATTAGTGTCAGGTAAAGATACGTGCTATGAAACAAAATTAACATGAGCCGGTGGAGGGGATGGAGGTGCTTGCAGGGGCTGTGCATATCTAGGAGAGAACTTTTTAGGAACCACAAGAAAGCCAGTCTGGCTGGAATGAAGCAAAGCAGAGCATGGCACACTTTTTCAAGGGAATAGTCAGAGGTTTTTATAAAGATTTTGTGCTTTTATTTACAGATGATGGGAAGACACTGGAAAAATCTTAGTGAAGAATAACATGATCTGACACAGCTTTCAGAAACATCCGTCAGACTGGGATTATGCTATAGAAGAGCAAGAGTAAAGCAGCAAGGCAAGTCAGGAAATAAATGCAAGAGAGAATGGTAGCCTTGGGATAGATGGTAGCACTGGAAATCATGAAATTCGGTTCAGTGTGTCTTTAGATTTTAGAGATAAGAATATGTCTTCATGGATTGGACGTGATGTGAGGAAAAAAAGAAGTCAATGATTATTCTAAGGTTTTTAGCTCAAGCAGTAAAGTAAATGGCAGTTCTGTGCTCCTAACTCTTGATGTTTCATGCTTACGTATTTCCATCTAACTGAAAAGCTAAAAAGGCTGGGTTTTGGTGCCTTAAAATAGGATGGTAAAAGAATCTATTCAGAATCCTTTTCTTCTTTTCCATGTATATATAGCCCCAAATATGGACATAGCATACAAGCATATTTGCACAAGCACATGCACCTACTATAAAACAGTCTTAATTCTAAAGATCCTTTTCTTATTCTACAGTAGAAAATAGTGACAGAAGAAACAGAAGACAAGATTGCATTATAATGCAGCTCTATGATATCCTGGTTCCATCAGCATAAACCTGAAAATTCCAAAGATTAATGAAGGAAGAACTAGGAAGAACTAATAAAATGAAAGTAACATCAAAGACAAGACATGAAACCTTGATCAGATCAATGAATACATTTCAACAGAGTAGAAGCTTTGAGACACTAAAGATATTTTTTAAATGTTTTGTCTTAATTTTGAGGTTGCTACTTCTTTTTTCCTAAAAGCTGAATAATGGTTGAACTTCAATACTGTGCCTACTCTGCCATATAATATTGCTTTTCCTCATTTGTTCCATGCATCTTGTAAACTTGAAGCTACACATTTTAATCTAAATCATCTTCCTGTCATTAGCAGTCTGTATCTCATCACCTCCAATTCCTTTTTAAAGGCATTCCTCACTTTACACTCTTCTTTATGAACTTTTATGAATATAATCTCTAATTATGGATGCAAATTTTATGAATATTAATTATGTTAATTACCTGTTATTGAGTATGTGGCTATCTATGGGCCAAGAGTTTCATATATTCTAGTTACAATAAAAAGACTAATACTGTGAGGTAGATATTAGAATCCCTGTTTTTCAGATGAGAAAACTGAGAGACTCAATCAATAAAAAGTTGGCTAAGGCACTTCTAAAGCTTCCTTTGGAATTTCAGATTTTGAGCCTACACATTTTATTTATTTATTTCAAAAATTATTTTTTTTCTGGCAATAAAGCATAGTAGAGTTTGAGAAAAGTAGTCCCAGTATTAGGTCACATATTAGATGTGTGGATTAGATGGAAATTCAGGGAAAGAAAATTACAAGACTACCTGAGGAAAGATAAGTAAATCCAGAAACTCTGGAAACTCTCTTATTCTGAGTAACTTACTTTGAACATTTCAAACCACTCTTGAAGGCAATAGATAAAACCTGGGGATCAGAAAAGGTGGGAGGTTGAAAGAACTAGCTCCCATAATACTAGACTTCTCAAAAGCAACAGTCCTGGTAAGTAAGCCAGGAAAAAACTCCCTCCTAGGAAAAGGTGTATTAGGGATACTTGTTAATTTGGGGCCTTATGAATCCACCAAACCAAATAAAAATTATTAGATTAGATAAAAGAAAACATAGACCAGCGTCATGCAATATACAAGAAAAAATGCTTAAAACATAAGCATGATGGAAATTAAAAGTCAAAGGACAAGAAAAAATATGTCAGGCAAATGCTAGACAAAAGAAATCTGATATAGATACATTAATATCAAAGTAAATCATGAAATAAAATAGTAAATCAAACCAACGAAGAAAAAAGCAGTAGATATAATGAGAGTCACTGCAAATTGATTTAAGGTTCAATTAAGCAGAAAGACATAAAATGTTTAATTTTAGATATACTTTTAAGACAACTACAAAATATTTAAACAAAAAATTGATACTGGAATAAAATAACAAGTATATCATTATAGTGGCAGGTGTTAACATAACTCTTTCCATAATTGCTAGATCATGTAGAATTAAAGAAAGAAAATTATGAAAGTATACAGAAGATGTGAATAAGTTAATTAATGAGATTGACATAATGGTCACAAATGAGCTGTGTTCCTTATAGTTAAAGAACACGTCTTTCTAAGAAACTCTGAAACACAAAAATTAAACACATACTAAAGTCTCCATAAATTTTATAATGACTACACTCTGAAATATTACATTTCAGGCTGATTTCATGGGTGTTCACAGTGTTCTTATAGAGTTTTTGGCAGGAATTGAGCTCACTTCAGGGGTCTCCCGGAAAGGGGTCACCTGGTCTTCCGCCATCTTGCCTGCAATATGTATAATGACTATACTCTGAACAGAAATTAATGTATTAGAAAGTCAAACATAACATAGAAGATAATAATGTTCCAAAGAATTAAATGTTAATTCAAGAAAATTAATAAGATTAACTAATATGAAACAAAGTTAATAGAGAAAAAAGTCATTAAAAACATGTTATAAATGAAAAAGGGAACATAATTATAGATGAGACAGAAATTGAAAGACAATATTTTGAAATACTTTGTGCCAATACATTTAAGAACAAAGGCACAGTGATAAAAGTCCTAGAAGAACTTACTCAAAAAATAGGACTTTGATAATATTCCTCTACTTCTTAAAGAAGTTAAGTTATTAATAAAAAATGATGCCCTCAAGACCACCAGGCTTTCTTTTCATAGGAAAATTCTTTCAGTTATTTGAGGAACTGATAACAAAATGTTAAACTCTTTCAAAGAATAAAAATGAGGGAAATATTCCATACTCATTTTTTGATATAATTACAAACTAGTTACCAAAATCAGACAAAGGAATTATGAGTATAGAAAATTATAAGCAAAAGTCATTAATAAATACAATGTAAATGTACTAAAGCTAATTGAATCTTTATAAAAAGAAAAATGTCATTTGACCATTTGTGTTTTGTTTATTCAAAGATTTAATTACTTTTTTTGTTAAGATTTTGTTCATTTATTTGACAGAAAGAGAGATCACAAGGAGGCAGAGAGGTAGGCAGAGAGGGGAGGAAGCAGGCTCCCTGCTGAGCAGAGAGCCCTAGATCCCAGGACCCTGAGATCATGACCTGAGCTGAAGCCAAGGCTTAACCCTCTGAACCACTCAGGCACCCAATTTAATTACTTTTTAATGGATTAAAGAAAAAGTACATGATCATCACAATGAATGTCAGAAGTACGTTCAATAAAATTCATATCTACTTATTAAAAAAGCTTAGCAAACTGAAAAAGTATATATAAAAAAGCTTAAATGTATAAAGTACATATATTAAAGGTAATAATAAACTACATATATTAAAGGTCATAATAGATATGGCCATAGTATAAAACTAAATGCATTTTTTTTGGAACTTGACACAAAATTTGTTGCCATGACTTCCTTATGAAATCTAACAAATGGTATGGCTATACAATATGACAAGAAAAAGAAATAAGAGGTAAGTTTGTTAAAGACTTATCCAAATTGTCCTTATCCACAGATGATATAATTATCTCCATGGAGATACCAAAAGAATATACAAATTCATATTTAAATTCAGTAATTGAGTAATTATTTGACAAGTTTGCTCTATTCAAAAAACATAATAGAAAACAATTGCATTTTTATGTAATAGCGAACATTTAGAACCTTTTTTAAAAGATGCTTTATATAACAACAAAAAATACAAGGTACCTAAGAATAAATTTGACAAGGTAATACTTAAAAGTTAATGTTTAAAAATATTTTGAATAAAACAAAGGTCTTTCAATTCTACAGCATTTTTTAAAGGTGCCAAAAACTTGTAATATAAAACAGTGGAAAACAGTGGAAATAGTCAAAGCAGTAAAACTAGAGTCTTTGCATACCTTACTTCTTTCATTAAGTGTTATTTTATTTTCATCAATCATTGTATTTCAGTGCGATGAAATGCCCTAAAGTAATAAAAGCACCTGAAGAGGAATAAAATCTGTATGCATCCAGTCCCTTTCATGACACAGTATTTTGTTTCCTTTATTCCTTGCATTTCAGTGGCATCATTGTCATTTTTTGTGGTAGAAGTTTTTGAAAAGAAAGGTGACACAGCTCTTAACTCCTTTTCTGTCTTTACCCAGGCAAAGGTTATTGGGTTTTGTTTCTTTTTTAAAGATTTTATTTATTTTTTGACAGAGAGAAACACAATTAGAGAGGGAACACAAGCAGGGGGAGTGAGAGAGGGAGAAGCAGTCTTCCTGCCAAGCAGGGAGCCCGATGCGGGGCTCAAACTGGGGACTCTGGGATCATGACCTGCACCTAAGGCAGATGCTTATGGATTGAACCACCCAGGCATCCTGGTTATTGGGTTTTTATTGTTATTGCGGTGGTGGTGTTGGAACCTGAGCAGAGCCCTTGACACTTGTCTGATTCAAATGAAGCTCAAACCCTTCATACAAATAAAATTACCTCATTTTAATTGCTTATGTATCTGTAACCACTTAAATAAGTGTTTACAGTTTTTCCCCACACTTATTTGCTGGATGAATCCTAAAAGCTGATTTATCAGGAGTATATTAAAAAGGCTTAGTGCTTTAAAATGCAGATGCAAATCCCCCTCACAGAGAGGCCAGTCAGCCTGTTCTGGTGTAAATGAGAGCTATGCTACTAAATCCCTCATAATGAGATTAGAAAATATCTTGTAAATTAAAGCTAAGAATTTTAAAGTTAATATAATGCTTCCCTGCTAGATTACATTTCATGTTTAAAACATTTTAATAAAAAAAAACCTTAACAAATAACACAAGAACAATAATTACTGAAATAACAAATTAAAGACTGGAGCTATGTAAAGGCTTTCATATTCACTGGGGATCAATAAACATTAAAATCAAAGAGAAAACTGTTTAATGAACTAACAAAATAACATCTAGGAGTATTAGGAACTGGTAAATGTTATTATATTTTATTATATTCTTCTATCAAATTATGCCACACTCTTCTGTCTTGATATAATGTATTGTTTAAACAAAAGAATAATTGTAGGGTTATTTATAGACAGAGACAGTGAATACACTCACTGGGTTGCTTACAACTAGGGTGTGTTTCGCTTACCTTCAAATGTTAAGAAAAAATGTCAAAAAACACTGTATAAATTATCATATTTCAACATTCATAACTCACCTCTAACTTAAAAGTTATTCTCTTTAATTCATGGAATTACCCTTGCTAAAATTTAGAATAAAATGTTTGACTTACACAGGTAATTTCTCATTTACAGCTATCTGGTTGTATGACTTATTACTGAAAAACAAGCCAGAAATTTTTTGAGACCAAATTCTATGTATCAAAAGTTCTAACCACTGCATCATTTATTTTTCTCTGCATCTAAAATAAAAATTGAAAATTGTGTAGTAGATATTACATATTTCTCATGTTTCTGTATTAGTTGAAGGAGATCGAGCATCTTTTTTTGTTGTTGTTTGCTTACTCAACTGTAAAGGATTTCTTCATGTAAACTTTCTGATGCACTACGAAATAAAATATATAAAAACCCTTGGTATGTGATGTCACAAAAGCACCACAACATTTTTGACCACAAACTACATACCTTGGAAAAGTAGGCATCCACTAGTTCATTCTATTAGGCGATGCAAACAAAATGCTTCTCTGTGAAGCTCTTAATGAGCGAATTTCAAAATAATATTCTTCATGTTGTTACAAATTTTACATAAAGATGCAAGAATCTCTTCCAGATTGTTTCCATGCTCTGTTATACTTAATCAAGGTTATCAGTATATTCAACTCTGTATTTACTGTCAAAGGAGAGATTCAATCATTATCATGAAATGTAACAGTGCTTCAGGCTCCCTAAACCTGACAATCGCTAATCCTTAAAACCTCTCTTTACACAAAACTTGACAGCTATAAGCTTACCTCTTTAAAAAGACAATATACATTGATGTATTAGAATAGTAAATTCAAGTTTCTGAGCATAATATGCACATTAGCATAACATAATTGCTTCTGCCTGTAGGGTAGCCAATCAGATTGGGCCAATGCCCCTATTCTTAGAGCTCTTGAAATGATTTGTCACTTGGGGATTATAGGGAAGCAACCCAATTTCACTTTTCCACAAATGATTTATGCTCCAAAAATCAAGAAAGTCTATTAAACTTTTCGAGCACTTTTCAGGCTAGACACCAAAACGTAACTCATAAAGCATATCGCTAAGTTTTTACGTCTCATATAATATAACCTTCACATTGAACGCACCCACATACACAAAGCTGGAAGCTGCTCAAATTCTATGTATTTACAACATTTTAAAAATAAGAAGACCTATATAGATACTGAACTTGATACCGAAACAAGATTATCTCGTAATATTCTTACAACATTAGAGACTAGGTGTTTCCATAACGTCAGTTGGTCACACAAACTTATTCACAAAAATAGCAATTTCAACTAGCTTAGAACTATTAGTCTCATGATTTTTAAAGCCTGTGCTAAGTAATATAATCATTTACTGATAGATCCAGAAAATATCTAGAGAACATCTTCCAAGTTTCAAAGCATTGTGCTAATATTTGGGAATCAAAAGTTAACAAGATACCACCCAAACTCCTGAGTTCACAATCAATCTAAAAGCAGCCAGCATACCAAGCTAGAAAAGGTAACTGGGCTACCTTGAGCCCAGGGTTAAATGGAGAGAATAAAACAAAATTTTAATTTCTGTGATCTACCTAGGATTCTGTACTGAATTCTGTTTTTGATTTAGCAGTATTTAAATAAACCACTGAGAAGAGGCTGGGTAATTTTTGTCTTTCTTTGTACTTTCTACCAAAATCTAAGTTGCTGTTCTGGAGAAAAGAGCCCCACTTTCCAGAAGTGACATAATTGAAGCAGGTGTTTCATTGGATCAAATAAAGTATTATCCCTGCACAACCTGTGAAGTGGTTCTCATTTCAACTGATTTACTATAATTAGGAGCTGAAAGGTGGGGGAAGTGATGGGAATGCAGATTTCAGAATGGTTGATTTCAAGAGCTATTTTCCAATTCTACACAATGGGTTATTAATGACAGACAAACTAAAACCTTTGTCTCTATTTCCAGTTTATTTATTTTTCCAAAGGGCTGGAGTCTTCAACACCAAAAAGTCAGCAAAATTGAATATTGAAATCAAAATACAACCTTGAGACTTTATGAACTATTCTCTCTTTTATACTAGGCACCATGAAAATTCTTTCTTTCCTTTTTTTTTTTTTAAAGATCCTATTTATTTATTTATTTGGCAGAGAGACAGACCACAAGTAGACAGAGAGGCAGGCAGAGAGAGAGGCAGAGAGAGAGGAGGAAACAGGGTCCCCGCTGAGCAGAGAGCCTGATACGGGCCTCGATCCCAGGGTCCTGGGACCATGACCTGAGCTGAAGGCAGAGGCTTTAACCCACTGAGCCACCCAGGCACCCGGCACCATGAAATTTCTTAACTAACCAAACAAACAAAAACCTATTTCCCTTCATCCCTTATAATTCCTCACCTCCCAATTTAATCTTAAAGCCACAGGTGTCTGGCGTCTTCTGACCCTCTCCCTCTACTGAAATTGACTAGAAATGGCCACCAAATAACTGCATAAATATAAACATTCTAAGTACAATGAATATTGTCTGTAACCCGTCTTACTTGCATCTACTGCAGCTTATAGTATTGACCAATTCTTTTCTGAAGCACTCTTTTCTTTTGATTGCAATGCCTTGATGAATTCCTGACTTTCTTTTCCACTTGCTTAGCTGGTTTCTTTTCTCTACTTGCTGCTCAGATGCTCTTGGCTCCGTGGGGATCATCCTTATTCTTCTTCTCTTTACATATCCTTCAATTCAGTGGTCTGAATGTTGGCTTCCCTCATCTGCCAATTTGTTTTAATCATATTTTAAGAAAGGTTTCATCTGATTGGTTTAAGAATGAGATTCTTCTCACTTAAAAAAGAGTTGACTTTCACTGGCACCATATTATTGACTCATTAGCTCATAAGATTCCATGTAAAATACACACATTTCTTCCTAAAAAAACTGTAAATATGAGCTTCTCTGGTTAATAGGTTAAATGAATAAAAAACAGAATTTAATATAAAGACACACTTTAGACAAAATCTTAAATCTGCAAAGAATAGCATAATTTCCACTACTAGCTTAGTACTTTATTAATCTCTCAAACTTTGGTTTTATAGGAGATTTTCTTTTTAAGCTGTATAATCACTAGT
This sequence comes from Spilogale gracilis, assembly GCA_004023965.1. Taxonomy (NCBI): domain Eukaryota; kingdom Metazoa; phylum Chordata; class Mammalia; order Carnivora; family Mephitidae; genus Spilogale; species Spilogale gracilis. The sequence goes on from PITA01000923.1 coordinate 61,304, forward strand.
CTGGCTTCAATTGCCACCAATATACTGAGAACTTGTGAATTCACACCTCCAGTTCCTATTTTTGGTTCATTATTAAAGTCAACTATCTCTTAGGTCTTTGCTGCAGTGTGGCCTATGGGTCAACAGCATGGCTATCTCTCAGGGACTTGTCAGAATTACAGATTATCAAGCCCTGCCCCAGAATTCCTGAACTAGAACCTGCAACTCGAGAGTATCCCTTGATGACCTGTATGTACATTACACTTTGTGAAGCATTGTACTAGATTTTTCCATCTCAGATTTTCCATCAACCCTTCACACTCATAATACTCTCCCTCCAACATATTCAACATTTTCCTTCCTGTCTTGTCTCCAACTTACTCTTCCTCCTGAAATTTCTATCCTTATAATGGGCTCCACTCAGCTACCAGTCAGTTATTTTGGAGGCTTCCTCACTCTACACGTCCTATCACTGAATCCTATTTCACTGACAGCTAAGTAGTCCTCCAATTTATTCTTCTTTTCACTGCAGCATAGTAATAATCCAAACCTTCATCACCTCTTAACTTGGCTTTCTCAATAGCCTTCAGATTGACTGTGTCATCATTAATCTGTTTTTCACATTATATGGGATTTGCTTTTTTCAAAAGCACAAATCATATTTATACTCTCCTGATTAAATGCCTTCACACATAAATATCTATTTTCAAATAAGTATAAATGGAATCCACATGAAAATATGTTGTTGATCAGGAGATCTTATAAATGAATGAAAATAAGTGAATGCAATGCTTTCTCTCTGTCTATAGGATAAACTCTACATCTCCTGGTACCTACATACCTCTCTAAACACTTCACTCACAAATTGTTGTTTCCTTAGCACTTAACCCTCATTCAAAGCATTGAGTCATTTCAGCTTACCATCTTTGTAAACACTGATACCTTTACCTAGAATGACCTCTCCCACTCTTCCATTTATTTTTGTTTATTTTTTAAATATTTATTTATTTATTTGAGAGGGAGAGAGCACACAGTGTAAGGAGTAGAGGGAGAAGGAGAAAGAATCTCAAGCTGACTCCAAGGTGAGCACAGGGTCCAACACAGGGCTTGATTTTATGACCCTGAGATCACAACCTGAGTCGAAACCAAGGACTGGATGCTTAACTGACTGCACCAACCAGGTGCCCCTTCTGCTCTTTAAATCAGTAATATGACTATTCAGCCCTCATGACCCTGCTCAAATATTTCTGCTTTTGTCAACTGTTCTTTCTGCAGATAAATTTTTATCGCTTCTTATTCCCAACTATATCCTATATATGTCTTTATTGTATGGTTTGAAAATTTCAAGAGTTTCAGTGTTTATTCCCCTTATTAAACCATGAGCTCTTTGAAGGTAAAAAACCATGTCTTATATTCCTAACTTACCACCTAATGCTCAATAAAATGTTTAATAAATAAAACAAAAGGTATAAAAAAACCATAAAAAAGAAAATTTAACAATATTAAATAGTACAAGTATCTGTATAATACTCAAGGACAAAGAAAACTGAGTCAAATATCTGGTTAAAGAAGACACTGGCTCAACCAGTTATTTGGACTGATATGCAAAAACATAATTTAAAAATATAGAATATATAGAAAATAGACTAGTGTAAAGGATAAAGGGACAAAATGACAAAAAAAACATTTATTTAGAGATAGAAGGAAGAAAAGGACAGGCACAGAGAAAATCACAGTACTGCTTTGTAGGCTGTCAAGAACAAGAAAAAGCAAAGTGAGGGCATGGCTAGTTAGCAACTGGAATAGCTGTGTGAGCTGGCAGCTCGGGATCATTAAGTCTGTGGCATTTATAGGATGGACCATTAATAGTCTACCAAGTACCGTGTGCCTGTAACAGAGTCATTTCAAGGTGTTTATTGACAAGCAATGCTGTCTCCTACAGAAGGTAAACATATTTCATTGAAAAATATGGGCTTTTAAATAGAAAACAATGTGCCAAGTTAAAAAAAAGTCTTATACTCTATGCCTCAAAAGCTATACACAAAAAAATGGAAGAAGTATTTGAATAATAGGAAATTTTCTAAGGATGAAAGCATATTTCCATAGATCTTCAATAACAGGCAGAAAATGTTTATGCATGATTAACTAAAGGGATAATAATATGTAACAGATAAACAAGTCACAAAGTCCAAAGAGAGTACACTATTCAGTCTTTATGTCCTAATTTGGAAATTGAAATAAGTTTATGGATAAAAGGTATGTGAATAAAATATAATCATATTCATACTAAAAAATGTAAACCTTCTGTAAAAAATGGTGCTGATTTTTTTCTACATTCCAAAAATTCTACGTGTAACAAAATGTTAAAAAAGGAGCTGAAATGTAGAGAATTGTTTACAGCTTTGCAAACAGTAGTAAAAAATATAAGCCAGTTCTCATTCGCTGCAAAATATGTCAAATCTGCATTCTCTAGTGTTTACTTGAGACAAGCTGAAGTCTAGATTGTAAAATTCTCACATGTAAAGTCACAACCAGGGATAGTACCGAGCTACCATCATGTGTTTAAAGTTTAAAAATTATAAACAGTAGTCTATGGAGATGCATGTTTAGAATAGAATACCATACACCAATTCCTGGTATATAAGTCTCATTTGAAGAAAAGGATTTTATCATTTTAAAATTATAATTGTGTGTGGTATGTGGTTCCACTCATTCATGAAGTAGTAGAGTTATCCTATCAACTATGGGAGTTCCTATGAACTCTGATATAGGAAGAAAGCCACCTAAAAGAAAGACTCTTCACGCGGCACCCTTTAAATGTGTTTTGTGAACAGTTACTTAAAATTGAGTCTTAATTTTTTCTCTTAAATATTGCATTTTCTCTGTTATTTACATGGAACGACTAGAGATGGCCTATCCTAAAAGGCTTTCCTATGAACTCTGAGATAACCAGTCCTTTGAAAAACAGGAGAGACAAATACAGCAGCCCGAGGCTACTTGAAAATTAGACATTTCCTGTTTCCTAGGTCTGAAGCCCCCAGCAGCACAGGTAGCTTACATCAGCTGGCAGAGTGACTAAAGAACCACCATGAGAACCATCTCTTGACTTAAAGGAGTGGTTTTAAAATTGTATTTCATGAAATGTTAAAATCTCAGTGAAGCCAAGAGCCACAGGTGATAAAGGAAGAGGCAACAGTGGAATAAACCTGAGTCCAAGGAGGCAAGGAGGCCAAGCAGGCAAGGGTCTTCTAATAGTTAACCCTACTTTATTTAGGAGCTATTCTAATCGTAATTATATTAGATATTGACATTCAGCTTAAGATTTTGCTTGAATATAAATGCATTTCCTGCCTGAAACATTATCATCAATCAGAATTACCTCCTTAAATTAACCAATCAAAATGACAAGTTAGGGAGAGGGAAAATAGTTCACATTGTCACTAGCTTCATAGTTAACTGAGTAGCAAAAAGGGAAGACTTAAATCTGAGGGTATAACAAAGTATTGCTGAATTTTATAAATAGGGAGAGGCTAGAAAATGTCTTACATGAAATCTTTCCATTTTCAGGTGAGAATAATGAGGTCCAGAAAAGTCCTGGGACTTCCATCATGTTCCATGAGTCAGGATCCAGAAGTGAACCAGGAAAGGGCAGAAAGGGTGTGAAGAGTGGAGGGTTGAGCCTAATACAAGGACATTCATGGAATGAAATGTCTCATAAAGTCACATGCTCTCCACCACTGGGAATTTTCACAAGAAGGAGGGGATAATCATTTATGGAGTATCTATCATGTAGTAAGCATGTAATGTACATTAAAAAAATAATCAATCACCATAGTCCAGTGAGGAAGACATTTTTTTCTCCAATTTGACAGAAAGGAAAACAGCCTTGGAGAGATGTAGTAACTTTCTGAAATTCACAGAGCTAAAAAGTACCAGAGCTGGAAAATAAACTCGGGTTTGTCTTACTTTAAAACACTGTTCATCTACATTAACAAGAAGCATCCTTCATGCAGATGACTCATTTCTCATTTATGTTTTTATAACTGATTCAATAATTTTTAAAACAGTTTTATTTGATAACTCTAAAACCCCTACCATCTAGATTCTATGGGTATGGGCTACTCTGGGGCAGGTAATCATAAGAATTCTAAATAGCTGAGATACAAATGGTGAAGACCAGAAGCTTGGAAACACAGGGAGCAGAAACCAAGGAGAACTTGATGCATAGGAGAAGGAATGGAGTGGGATGCTGAAAAGAATTTTGGCTAGGTTTAAATTATAGTTGATCTGTCCTTGCTTATAAGTGTCTCTGATCTTGTGACAACAGAGAGAAAGCTGGTGGATAAGGACCTGAGATAAATTCTTCAGATTTTCTGTACTCCCTACAGCATTAATGAATCATTTCTAGACTGTAAGATGCATGTTGTAAAATAGGACACCCAGACTCAAGTGCATCATTGACTTTCATTGGTATCCTTTAGTTTATTCACACTCAAAATGGAGAGGCCATTTCACACATATAAAACATTTCCTCAGAATGTTATTATTCATACAGTAATATTTACAATTTTCTTTTAAAAAGCATCTTGTATATTTAACATTTGTCTGCATTAAATCAATTTTAGCAAATAAAAGGACAGACCATGAAATCTGACCACATTGACTAGAATCTTGTCTTCTTCACTAACTAGCTGTGTGGCCTTGGACATTTCCTTAAACTCTCCAAGACTCATGTAAAATGGGAATAATGATAGTTTTTTTTTTTAAAATAAGGATTAATAAAAAGATTTAATAACTCAAAGTATTTAGAACATAAGCTAGCATAAAACACTTTATATATAATGAGTTTTAGCTATTATTTTTATTACTTCCTTTAACTATTAAAGAAACATATGCTTAAAAATTTATCAGAATTTCCACAAATAAAAAGAGTACAAAGTTTCAACAGTTAAACTATTACTCACAGAATCAAAGTTTTATTGCAGTGTACTAGATAAGTTCAAATATAATGGGAAGAACATTTCTAAAAGCACAAAATTAAACTTCAGGCTTTGCCACTATTATAAATTAATATATTTACTTAACCCAAGCAACTATGAAATCTGTTAATATATGTATGGAATATGCCTGGCATGATAAAAGGGACTATACTATTCTGGTAATCACATATTTTATTGAAGAGCCTTTGGGCTATTTTAATATTCAAATCAGTTGAATATTTAGCAGTAATAATGTAAGATTAATATTTGTACAGGCACTTGCTCCTTTAACAGAAGACATTATAGTCAAGCTATTACCCTGCAATAATGGAAAGCTTTTTTTTTTTAAAGCACTCTCAAAAGGAAAGCTTTTATAGGTTAGAATTTTATTCTGATACCATGTATTTCCATAAATGATGCCATTTCTTAAAGTATGAAACATTAATCATCAACTCTCACATGATTTCACTTTCATACACCTTAAATTGTAACCACGTTAACATAGGCAATCAACTTATGATCAATTGCCTGTTTTTAATCATTTAATTGATTTTAAGAAATGCACCAAATTTTCAAGTCATCAACAATTCAGATTATCTAACTGGGCTTACAAACAAAATGTTCAGTTCCTGCATTGTTATACTTGGTTAATGTTTTGCTATTTGTGTATCGCCTACTAAAAGCACAGATCTACATGATGTCCTTTTTATGTGTAAATCCTATTTCATAATATTAATATAACACTCCAGGCAGTACTTTTCTGGGGAATTCTTCCATGTCTCTGAAGAGGACAAATCCACTCGGACTCATGCTTTAAAATACTCCCTAAGGTGTGCTATCCTTACACAGAAACACTGGCCTGCCATGACTTACTTCTTAATTTTTGTCTTTTTACTTTAAATAAGAAAAGTAACAAAATGTTCTCTTTTTGCTAAAGAATGCAAATCTCAATTACCACATGTGTTTCAGGAAGATGGAATAAAACCTGAGCAATATTATTTTCTTGCATCCTTTCTTATAATGAAAACAGCACAGCAGCTGTGGAGCTGAGGTAACCCTGAACACACGTGGAATGAAATGGCACTTTTTTTGATTTTTATATAAAATTATCTTCAGAACACTCTTATTTGAAAACACTTGGCCACTTAAAATGTATAACAGTCCTGGCCAAAAGCACACAGGTGTGTTACTTTCTTATATTATTGTTTTATTTCTTTGGCCCTCAGAAAACACCAGAAGGGGCTCTATTGTCTATGCAGGTGTGATCACCCAATGTGGAGCATAAATTGTATCTCCTTTTAGGTGAGCAGGAAAGGAAAGGGAAAAGTGTTTTTGAGTACTGACATCCTAGTTTGCCATTAATTAACTTGGTGGTCCACTTTGGGAGAATCACAACCTCTAATGTACCTTAGTTTCTTTCTTCTGGTAAATGTATTCCACTTCCTTCTCCTCCACAAAACCTTATTGTGTGACACTACATTAAGCAGTGTGTCAAATAGAGCAGGCATGAAATATTTCTTGTCCATAAGGAACGAGAAGAGTAGTGGGCAACTGCAGTTACCTTCCTACCTCAGAAGGCCCCTGGATGGGTCGGCAAAGATATTTGCCTTTCCTGAGCCTTCTTGCAGGCGACAGTAAAAAAATCACAGAACAGTTGATAATAGTTTACAAATGATCTTCACAACATTACTAGGATTGAGGCTTACATCCCTCTCATGATCTCACTGGATTTAGTATAATTTCCTCTTCTTTATAGATATAGATAGGGCTCAGGAAGGCTGAACATTTTTCTTAAAACAGCTAATAAATTATTGAGTTCAGACTCAAAAGCCTATTTATTTATTTATTTATTTACTTATTTATTTATTAGAATTTATGTCTAGAGTCATTCCTATGCACCAAGACTTAGAAATGAGCATGGATGGGTGGGGACATGGAAGCCAGTGGCAGTTAGGAAAAGGCATTCAGAAAGAAAACATGTAGGGGTGCCTCCATGGCTCAGTTGGTTAAGCAACTGCCTTCGGCTCAAGGTCATGATCCCAGGGAGACCGGGGATCCAGTCCCACATCTGGCTCCCTGCTCGGCGGGAAGCCTGCTTCTCCCTCTCTCACTCCCCCTGCTTGTGTTCCCTCTCTGGCTGTGTTTCTCTCTGTTAAATAAATAAAAAGAAATCTTTAAATAAAAGAAAGAAAGAAAGAAAGAGAGAGAGAGAGAGAGAGAGAGAGAGAGAGAGAGAAAAGAAAGAAAGAAAGAAAGAAAGAAAGAAAGAAAGAAAGAAAGAAAGAAAGAAAACATGTAAAGGGTTAAAGCCTTCTGTAAAAATGAAAATCACTAACATGAATTGATAAGGTCTGTGAGCCAGCTTGGCACTTTATTATTTCACAAAAATTCTTTATGAGCTTAGGGTCCTTTTATAGCCCTTGTTTTACATATGAGGAAAGAGGGACAAGAAAGTTAGAATAGTTTATGAAAGGTCATGTGGCCCTTAGGTGGTCGAACTGGGATAGTTTCCCATTTCTGCTGTCTCACAGGAGAGTTCTACTCAAGGTCTCATTCACTATTTTGCAATAGGTTCGCAAATCACAGATGGACAAATTTAGGAAAAACTTTACATACAAGGAACTGTGTCATAGTCGAAAATTTTTTAGATACATGTTTCAAAAGTTGTTCTCTCCAATACAATAACTGCTTGGTTCTATCAAAAATCATGTCATCAATTTAAAACTCCTAAAACTGCACTCTGATTTATCGTAAGTACATTTTAGTGAGTCCTGATGTAATGTTGTGAGAAGAGAATTCTTTACAGCAATCTGTCTTCCTAGACTGATTACTTAGATATTTTATATAAATTATTTATTTATATAGAAATGAGTTTAGTCTCGAAATGTAAAACCTCTATGCAAAAATGTGAAGCCTTCCCAATAAGCATTTAACATTTCTGAATGTCACAAATGTTTATATGGTTCTATGTCCTCCCAGGCTATGGTAGCAAAAAAATGTGCACATCTACAGAGTTACAATTAAAAGCTACATTAAATTAAACAGATGGAAAATTAAATATTTATATTTATGTAAAACTTGTGTTCTATTATGCTATTATATTAGGATGTTCAAAAGCAAAGAAATATATTTCTAAACTGTTTCAGCTGTAAAGCTTATTATAAGAAGATGAAAATTAAGCATATTGTAAATAGGCCAAATAACTCAAAATAACCAATGTAGTTAATTTTTTTGTTTATTTTTTAAAAAGGCAGGGTATGATTTAATCAGATATTAATTTAAAGTATGTAGCACCCAAGGAGAGAAAATCACAGTAAAATAAGAGCTTTTTAAAATGGACAACAAAAATGTTTCATTTTTTATTTACCAAAAATACTGCAATTTTTTCAGATACACATCAGATCTATTTGATGAAACAAGGGTGATAGTGTTGCTTGGACTTTGTGTTCTCCCCTATTACCACGTCCTGACACTTCAACATATATCTCTGCTGTAAAGGAATTTATATCTGCATATTTGCTTAAATATATAGGTTTTTAAAAATGACATCTTATATTTCAAAAATGACCTCCTATATTTTAAGGAACTTGTATCTGGATATTTGCCTTAAATATATAGGTTTTTAAAATGATCTCTTATATTTTAAAAATATAGTTAAATATATTTTAAAATAACCTCTTATATTTTAAGGAATTTGTATCTGGATATTTTATATATATATAAAATATTTTATATATTTTATATATATGTTTACATATATATATGTTTTTAAAAGTGACCTCTTATTTTGAAGCATAAAAGCCAGGAAACAAACAAAAAATGAGACTGACTTGAGTACAACAGAATTTAAACCAGATATAAGTATGGGTAGTAAAGAGAAATAAATTCAAAATACAGTTTAAGAACATACTAGAGAAAGATAATTGCTATGTTTTATTGAGCACCTACTATACTTTTGATGTTACTAACAATTTATTTTATAATGATTTCTTTGAATTTTTACAACACAATGGAGTCCATATAATTGTTATTTCCACTTCTCTCATAGGAGGAAACATGTATTTACTCAGGTTACATATTAATAATGAATAGATCCAGGATATAAATCTAGACAATTAAACAGCAGAACCAGGCTTCTTTCTATTCTTTGTTAAACCAGGTATGTTGTAGCAGTTCTTTGGAAAACATTCTGCTTTTCAAACTTAATCTACAATTGCCTTTGTTATCACTCTTTGCCATTTTTTAACTTCCTTTATTAACACATAGAGAGGGAACAATGGAATTAATTTTATGTTTAGAATCAGGCCATGAACTATTTCATGGATATCTGATTTAGTCTGTGCTACTGCAAACTCCTGAATGCATTTTCCTCAAGTGCAGCACAGACATTACTTCATTTTTATATAATATTAAGCAGTAGGTAACAATGTAACACAACTCTATTAATAAGTGTACTTTCAGGATGTAATATTTGCCAGGTCATTTATTTTTATTTGCTCCCTGAACCATATGCAATTAGCAAAGCACCATTTTTGGTGTTTATGATTACCACTCAAAGTTGCTGCCACCTGCTGGTGGTATTTGTGCTAAGCCTGTATTTTTGTGTTTATAATTCTTAGCCATTTCCTAAATACTATGTCCTCATGTGTTAGACTTAGCAAAGGTGTTACATAACTGGTAAGTAGTGGAGCAAGGTTTAAAAGGTTTAAAGTATGAATTTAATCACTATTCTATAGTAGCTTCCTCTTTAGAAGAATCTTTAAATAAGTGTTAGCATCCATACTACTGAATGTCCTGCGGTGGTAAATAAGAATGAGCTAGTTCTACAAACACTGATGAGGATAAAGATCCACGATGCATTGTTAAGACAAAAAAAAAGTGGCAAAACATTATTTACATAAATCCAATGATTATGTTAATTTAACAATAAATTACAGATTTATATGTTTTAGCTAAGATTGGAGTTGGTCAGTTCCCATGGGAGGTTCATATTCCTTCCAGAAAACCATGGTGCTTCCATAAGAAATGTAGTTTTCAAGACCAAGGGAACTAACTATTCAGTAAGTCAGGACCCTTAGCTGAGATAATTTGTTTTTCACTGAATATACAAACTCAGGCATACTTTTAAAAAAATTATCTTATATTTCTATCTGCACGTGGTTTCTGCTCAAAAAACTCTGGCAAAGGTTTTGATAAAAGATATCACTTTGTCTTCAAAAAGCTTGTGTTCTTTTTAAATCACTCATTAGTGAGCTCTGATGATAACAGAAGTAAAGCATGCAAAGACCTTTGTGCTTCAAGAAACATCAGGGAAAAAAAAAAGGAAAGATGTTATTATGGATGCTCCATGAGTAACATATTTTAACAAAGTAAAGAGATTCCAGTGTAAGAACTGAATACAAGGCACTGAATGAATGCAAGACACGGCAAGATTCTTTAGGGATATGATACTCAAGTCATGAAAGATTCTACTATTGAGTAGTAGACAAGGAGAACATTCATATATAACAATCATATGAGCCAGATTATGATAAATTATGTAATATGAATATAAACAAAATAAATTTTGTGTTAATGAAAGGGAAATTTTTCCCAAGGAATGAAAGCAGTAGATCCTGACCTAGACTTCAAAAAATTATTAAGACTTTACAGGTAACAATGTCAGGAATGGCCATTACAGGCAAACAGAACAGAATGAATCAAGATATGGAGGTACAATACATCCTGAAAAGTTCAGAAAACAGAAAATTATGCAATATAATACTTCAGGATATGTTAGGCAAGAGTAGATGACAACAGTAATGGCCTGATGTTGAAGGCCTGTGAATATCATGCTAAGGAGGACCGCCTGTAAGGATGGAGAAGCTACCAAGTTTTCTGATCAAGAAAGTGACATTTCAAAGAGAACACCACATAAGCAAGATAAAGAATGGATGAATGAGTGTGAGTGGTTATGACAGATGTCCAAACATGAAATCATGCTAGCAACAGTGAGAAAATAAGAGAAAACATGACCTATTTCAGGGGTAGACTCTTGTTAAAGCTATAAAATGAAGACTTACCTCTCTTCAGACTTCTAATTTTCCAACATTAATCTATTTATCAGTAAGAACCATCTAAGTATTGAAGAGAAAAACAACAACAACAAATACATTGTGTTCCTGGATACTAGCTCAACAAAATACTTTGTGTTCCTGGGTACTAGCTCAATATTGCTGAAGGATATAAAGCGTAATAAAGAAACTCTCAGCAACTTGATAAGAGGAATGAATATGACCTTAAGGAATAAATACTCAAAGACTATCTCCTCATAATGAGAGCAACAATACAAGGCTGTCAAGAGTGTAGAGAAGAGATCTTCAGATTCACAGAAATATGGAATTCTTTTATGATCAGAGGATTTTAAAGATTTTATTCAGTTTTTACTTCTGCTGATAATCATTGGTAATTCTGGCAATATATTTAAGAAGAATTTCTGATGATATAAAATGCTGGTTGTGGGCATTAATTCAGAAATGTATTTCCTACATATCCTGAGATAAAGGAAAAATGTAGTATTCAATATACACAGCTGAGAAACATAATTGCTAGACACATATGCAGCTGAAAAGAAGTAATTTATTAGGACATATACAAAACTTTCAATAATTCCATTTCCTGAAAAATTTACTTAAACCACATATTTTTATACTTAACTATTTGTTATCTATAGATTCTGTAGTATATGTTATAATTGTCAAGTCTAATATATATTTGGAATTCTTTGCTGGTAAAGGCTTTGTCAAAGTCTTCCCCTGAATCCCACACAGTGGCTCACAAAGTGCTAGAGAATAATACAGGCCAGATAAAATACTTGTTACATTAGAGGGAAGAAAATTTTCAGATGAATCTGCAATAGACAGGAGCATCACAGTAGTCCAGAATCATATAGAATGAACCGTTCTACAGAATCATTCCCTCTGAGAACTGCATTCACAGTGCACAGAAGCCAGCACTTACCCACCACTTAAATAAAAACACCTCCTTGAATGAATTGGCAACAATAGACCCTGAGTATAAAATGGAAATGGAATAGATGCTGATTATGATGAACTTGTCAGCCGGCTAACCCTCAGCAGTTAAACTGGCAAGTGCAGTAAGAACACTGACAAAAAATCCGAGAACAAGTCCATCAACTCTGAACCTCACTGAAAGGAAAAAAATTGGGAGAGTATGTCTGTGTATGTGTGTATGCATATGCATGCAAGAAAGAAAGATCTAATGACCATTACAAGGTTCTTGTAATGAAATATGTGACTAAGTACATGCAGATTATGATGAATGTCAAAGAAAACTCCAATTGAGGTTGTGAAAAACAGCCACATTAAATTTGGTTAAATATTAAATCTAACTCAAAGTACATCTTGCAACTATTTCTAGGACATCATCTTCATAATTTTCAACATTCCTCTCTCCACTAAAGACCATGGCTAAGGAAGACCCAATAAAAGCAGACTATACCCTGTGAGGCCATCAACCTAGTAATCTGGTTTCTGTTTAGGTTCATCCATATGTCAGTATGTTTCCAGGAGCCAGTGCCACTTTGGGATTCTAACTAGGAGTTGTTATGAAAGGGGCATTTGCCTGAGAGCATCAATTTCCTTACAGACAGAGTAGCAATTAATTAGTCTAAAAGTCAAACTAAGCATGAAACAATTATAAATGTACTATAGGTACATCAGATTAGTTTTAGCTCTCAAGTCCTTTTTGCACTTGTTTATAATAGACTGAGTCCCAATCCTATTGCCCCAGTCCTTTGTTCTTCATGTTCTTCTTCTTTCCCTGCAGGTACTCTTCCAGCATATTGTGCAGGGATTTAGATTTCCTCTATATGTATTTAATGTCTAGGTAATAAATACCTGTTGTCCTTTCCTGTCTTGATTCCAAATACTCAGGATTTTATATTTTTTGTTTATATTACTTCTAACCCATGTTTTTCTTTTCTTTTCTTTTCTTCTGTGTTTTTATTTGGTTTTATTTCTGTTTTTGTTTTCTGGTCTTCTGAAGTGGTACATTCCATTCAATTGGTAGGTTATCCTTCTTGAGTTATTTGTATAGTCAAGACTGAGGACTAAAACATGCACAGCAAGGCATCCCAAAGTTCTTTTTTTTCCCCTCAACATTTTATTTATTTACTTGAGAAAGCGAGAGAGCAAGTAAGAGAGAGAGCACAAGCAGGGGAGAGGGGCCAAGGGAGAGAGAAAAGCATACTTCCTGCAGAGCAGGGAGCCTAATGCAAGGCATGATCCTAGGACCCTGAGACCATGACCTGAGTTGAAGGCAGACACTTAACTGACTGAGCCACCCAGGAGTCCTGATACCCCAATGTTCTAAAGTGACATGCGAAGTCACTTATGTGCTGTTGCTTCCAAATGGGTAGTCAAATAGTGGTTTCGTGACCACAGGCCTTGAAGGTATAACATGACTGACACTGAAGAAAGTGGGAGAGGAAATTTTTTTTAAGGAGGTCACGTATTGCATGGAGCACTGAGTGTGGTGCAAAAACGATGAATCTTGGAACACTGGAAAAATAAAATAAATTATTTTTTTAAAAAGAAATGTTTGCAGGCTTGTGGGGGTACATCTCTACCTCATGTCAGGTGAAAAGGTCTTCAACAGTCATAGTCCAGGGTAGGGGTCTTTGATCCACAGACACAAAAGAAAGTTATTATGTCAGCCTTGTTTCGCAAATAGCAGGGAGAGGTGAGAAGCCCATGTAAGGAATTTCCCTTGAGTTCTCAGAGTAAAGGGACTTCACTTGCACTCTTTGTAGATCAGGATGGAGGAAAAGCCAACCTGGGATGACTTAGAAGCATTTCACCTTAGGAAACTGCTTCTTAGGTCAGGTAAACTAGAGAAACTAGAGAATGAGAAAGAAATGATCAGCATTGAGCCAGAGAATTCATATCTTGTATAAGAAGTGCAATTGGATATTCCTAGTGCAGATATGTCTAAGGAAAACATTTGAGAAGGCATTAGTTTGAACATCTGCTAAGTAAAAAGAACACTGGATATCAGATTACAATAGCACGAGTCAAAAAAATAACTTCTTTGAGTCTTCTCTCCTCAGCCCTTCCTTCTCCCTCATCAACACTGAAATGTTCAGAAATCACATAACCACTAGACAAGGAAATAAAGTAATCAAAGTCACCTGCCAACTCTCACACCTTCCTTCTCACAACACACTAAAATTTTAAAACACGTCAAAGCTGGGGCAATAAAATTTGGAATTTTGTCTATTACACTTGTCTAGAAGTAGCAGACATACCAGCTCTTAACATATACATGATTTCTGACTAACTGTGACCAGGACACTTTTATTACTTTAGATTATCCAGAATAATCAAAGCATCAATGCTGGGTAACATCCAATTTACCTGTTCTCTCTAGCAGTTTCAAACAAACATGAGGGACGGGGAGAGAGCTAAAACTGTTTTGTGCTGCGTTCCATAAAGTTCACTTTTAAAGCACACCTAGTCATTTGTACTTGACTCCTTTGAGGACAAGCTATCAGGCCACATATCCCTAAAAACAAGTACCAGCGATCTAGACCATATGTTACATAACCTTTACGACATGAAGACTCCTCTCCCAATTCATTCCTGAGTTTCCTCACAAATTTTTTCTCCCTCTGTACTAGTAATCTCTGGATTATCTCGTACTTTCCGTTTTCTCTAATCAAATCCTCTCTGTTTGAAATAACTAGCATTGCTTTTGGCTTCCTGACTGAGCCCTGCTGATATACTCACCAACTCCGGGTTACATATCATGTATTTATACATTAATGTATATTAAAATACATTCATAATTTTTAAATGACTTCAGAGTGAATATCAAAAACCAATTTACCTCAAGTAAAGGAAACTAAAAGTTAAATCAAACACATTCCTTAAAATAAACAGTATAATCAATAGCAAAAAGTCAGCATAATTCTATTGGCATTGCTAAGTACCATACTATTACATGTTTGTAATTACATGTTTCTTGAATTTTTTTTTACCTTCTCAACATAATTCTGACCTTGTTCAGTATAACATAATTGTTTTAAGACTGAAATCCAGTTTTTCATAAGTAATGAAGGAAATTTCTTCAAAGTTTCTCTAGTGGTTTGTATATATATACCTTAGTAGCAGAAAGAAAGTAGCATATGAGAAAATGTTTAATATTGCATCAAATAATCTCTTTAAAACTAGAAATAAGTTTGATAAGTCAGTGTCTATCCTCATATCTACTTTTAGGGCATCCAAATACGTCACATTTCGTAAGTTTCTCTCTTACCAGCAACAGAACGAATTCAGTATCCAAAGTGGAAGATCTTGAAGAAACTAGCGTCAGAGAGGAAATTTATGTAATTTTGTGTAAACCTATCTGCATAGATGTTGCAATAATAACTTAAAATGATATGAGTTGTCCAGGTGTATTTTGCCAGACTGTGAGAAAATATTATTTCATCAAATGTTATAAATTCCTTTGGAAAATGAATGAAACTTGTTCAATCTGAAGTAAGATACTTGAGAGAAAAGAAAAGCATCAATGGAAAAGATAATGTTCTAATAGGGAAAACAAAAAGATTCAGTGTGTTCAAAGAGAAAGATTAATGGGGGTAAAAAGCTACTGTTTTGGACCAATAAAAAGTCATTTAACGTATATTCCAGGATGGCCAACATAAGTTGCTTAGGTAATTAGCATTTGATGGGTTTGTTTGTTTGTTTGTTTAGTCATATAAAAAATGTGCCTTGGGTGCCTGGGTGGCTCAGAGGGTTAAGCCTCTGCCTTCCACTCAGGTCATGATCTCAGGGTCCTGGGATCGAGGCCTGCATGGGTCTCTCTGCTCAGCAGGGAGCCTGCTTCCTCCTCTCTCTCTGCCCGCCTCTCTACCTATTTGTGATCTCTCTCTCTGTCAAATAAATAAATACAATCTCTAAAAAAATAAATGTGCCTTGTTAAAAAAAAAAAAGAAAGAGAGAGAGAGAGAACTCAATTCTAACAAAAACACATCCACCAATGGGCTTGTATTTTTTTCTACATTCAGGTTTGTAAGATAATTAAAACTATATACCTATTCATCTGTGAGCATAGCACTGTTTGTTAGCCAATCAGTCTGGGTAATGCACTGCACAGAGGTATACCATCATTGGTTTCTGACATTAAGTTAGCTTTAAGCTTATTGGCTATTCTGACAAGTGGAGGCAGCTTAGAACCCAGTCCCTGGAAAGCATTTGCAGGATTTCCACCTGTTTGCCCAACACATGTTCAATGGTGAGAAATGGGCACAGATCCATTTTTTTAAAAGTATTCTCCACACTTAGCGTGGAACCCAAAACAGGATTTTAACTCATGATCCAGAGATCAAGACCTGAGCTGAGATCAAGAGTTGGATGCTTAACTGACTGAGCCACTCAAGCACCCCACCAAAAAATATCTGAATGCTTGAGCTGGGGTCAAAGGAGTAGAGGGGTCCAAGTGAAGACACCTTTTCAAAAATGGTATACACAAGTCATCATCACACTCCTTCAGTGATGTCACCCAGCCTTTGCTGCCTGGGGGAAACCTGTATTTCTAACTAGCAAACAAATCATTCAACCACAACAGTCATTCCCACATATAACTATTAGCTTTGGTCCTATATAAATGTCCTATACTTAACAAAAGGTAAAGTTTGAGAGAGAGTAAATATTGAAAATCTAGGAAAGATAATTTGACACTTAAAGAATGAATTGATAAAAATTAATTATTTTGAAGATGCATCAAGAGGAATAAAGCCTAGAACAAATAAAGAACTGAAGTAAGTATATCAGTTTATAATTTTAAAATATCTTTCTTATGGAAGGATATACAAGGAACAATAAACTGCCTTCAAAAAGAGATGATTCTTCTATTCAATCACATTGAATTTAGGTCACTGCAATCCTTCAAAATGATAAACAAATTATAATTATAGGTTCTAGATTATAGTCAGATAAATGACCTGAATCAATAGACATCTATTTTAGAATAGAGCAGGTAAATGATTCAATATAGTCAGCAGTAAATGAAATCTTTAGTTGTTTAAAACTTTTAGCCATTAAAGAAAAAAACATTAAAAAGGAAAATAAGATATAAACCTTTTTCAAATGTAAAGAAAAATACTTTTGTATAACCTTTACAGAGTTCTACATGTAGCATGTTTTATTTGACCATGATAAAAATAGTTCAAATATGCTAGACATTAGAGAAAGGAAATATTAATTCAAAATAAGGACATTTGTTAGAAAGAAACTCAATGTATAAAAAATGAATCCTAATAAAATGGTCAGAAGGTCTACAATAAGTAACGAAGAAAAATATTGTGGGCAAAAATACCAATGCTATATTACAGACTATCTGGGATGCAGTCTGTGACCTATAAACATCCATTCCCCCTCAAATATCTATCATTTTCAAATAGGCAGAATGGTACACAGATTGTAAGAAAGATTAACCACCCTCCCACACTTACCATCAAAAAGCTCAGATTACTTTAAATTGAGCATTCTCATATTCCTGGCCCCTGCCCAAGTTCATTTTAAAGATTAGTTTTTGCAGTTCTCTCTCTCTTTTTTTCCATACCAGCAATCTGTTCTTAGCCTTTTAAATATCTACTCAACCATTTCAGCAAGCATTTCAAATACACAGAAGGATAAAATGTAATATTAATAAAATATCCAAAGTTAAAGCCCTAGAAAACAATTTCAGTATTTATCTCTGAGTATCTCTTGTAACCCAGTATGTAAGTACATCAAAATTGGAGCACAAATGGAGTTAAAAATCGGAAGAAAGGACATTTGATTTTAATGACTAATTGTATTAGATAATTTTGTTTTCTTAAATCATATCCAACTCATATTTTAAATAACATATATTGATAAATAAAAAATGTTCACATTTTAATATAAAAATTAACGTGATAGCTTGATATTGTGCATCATTCAGATACCGGTAAGTATGAATTTCATAAATTATCAGTAAACTACTGGAACTCAAAGTTAAAAATAGCTTTCCAGTCTTTCATAATAATATATGATGCTAAAATAAGTTTCCTTTTGAAAGCCTGTGTTTGATCAGTACTTATATAAATTCACAAAGAGTTTTTCTGTTACAAGCGATCATTCAATTCTCAGGTACTAAAAACATGAAAATACAGAAATCAAATTTTTCAGGTTCAGAAATTTATATTTATTAACAAGAGTTACTATTAATATCCTAAGTAAGCACCTGATTTATCCAATAACACTGAATATTTTTAATTTTTATTAGCATTGGTGGCCATTTAAGTCCTTATCCCCTCAGGTAGATGAAATTTTCTGTAGTCAAGAATATTGCACCAAATATGTAAACATCCTTCATTTGCACAGAAAGAAAATAAAATCTGCTTAGCCAGGCACTCAAGGCACTCTGGAACTGAGTGGTATCTGTCATGTATGAGGCAGCCTAAATGGACCAACCACTTGTTATTCCTCTGACTCCAGCTTTTGCGGTCTGGCTGCTCTATCCACCTGCAAAGCCCTTCACCATCTCTCATCTTATACTTTTTTCTAAGTGTTCAAAATCTAGCCATTGGAAGCATTTTTGAGAACTCTCAAGCACAAAATTATTTTCTTAAAGCTTTATTATTTATTTATTTTTGTAATCCCTTGCCAGAAGGAATGTGAACAGCACTGAATTCCCATAGGGCCTTATCTTTGTTCTAACACTTATTACAATACAGAATGTTAGAGTCAAAGTAACTTTGGAGGCAATTTCATCCATGACACTTTTTTTTTTTCTTTTTTGGCACATGGGAAAACTGAAGTCTCCATTAAATGAAATGTTTAAGAGCATACCATTAAAGACAAAAAGGACTGTATACCTTCTACTTGCTTACCTCCTTTTCTACCTGGTGTTTTGAATAGATTTGCATGTCATTCATCATCCCTGTAAGTAGATAAGCTTCTTCACGTTTCATATTTTCCTTTTTTTAAAAAAATATTTTATTTATTTACTTGACAGAGAGAAAGATCACAAGTAGGCAGAGAGGCAGGCAGAGAGAGAGGAGGAAGCAGGCTCCCTGCCAATAGAGAGCCCAACGCAGGCCTTGATCCCAGGACCCTGAGATCATGACCTGAGCCAAAGGCAGAGGCTTTATTTAATCCACTGAGCCACCCAGGCACCCTAGTTTCATATTTTCTTAATATATACTTATACAGCAACTTCTTTTTTTTTTTATATAGAGGGCAACCTTAAATAAATGATGAATGGGGAAGAATGGAAGGGGGGCAGGCAGGAACATGTCTTGATTCTACTAGAAGGGTAAACAATTCTCTAGGAACTGGGTGAAGACTATTAATATTAAGATGCCCTTCTAGTTTTTACCCTCAACTGCAATGGCTAATCCTACAACATTGTCAAAGTGAAAGGATATCCTGAAGTCTAGTTCTTTTCTCCCCTTATTATATTCTTGAGACTATGAAAAACCAAACCAGTCAACTGAATAATCTCAAATAAACAAAAAGGAAAATGTGGGAGTAGGGTTCTCCGGGTACCATCCCTATATTACCTGATTTTCCACTTTAAAGATGGATCCAGCAAAATAATCAGAAATAAGAGAGAGAATTAAACATTGTGTCATTTTATTATGGAAATATATAAGATAATGAACTAGAAAATAATTTGGAGGCTCATTTTAGATGGAGTGATCATTAAGATTTATGTGCAAAAGTTACACCTATACTGAAAAAGGGAGATGAAAGTGAACCAGGCTCAGGAAGAATCTGAAGAAGTTTATTCAAGTTTACTGCACTGAGGAAACAGTGCAAAGATGTATTGACATGACTACAGTTGATGGCTTGACCTATTGATGAGAAACTGAATTTTTCCATGTTTTAAAGTGAAACAAGTCGGGGCGCCTGGGTGGCTCAGTTGGTTAAGCGACTGCCTTCGGCTCAGGTCATGATCCCGGAGACCCGGGATCGAGTCCCACATCGGGCTCCTTGCTCGGCGGGAAGCCTGCTTCTCCCTCTCTCACTCCCCCTGCTTGTGTACCCTCTCCAGCTGTGTTTCTCTCTGTCAAATAAATAAAATCTTAAAAAAAAAAATAAAGTGAAACAAGTCACCATACACAGTTGTACAACAGAAAGTTGTTCGCACACACTTTTTATTTGGATGAAGAGTACCAGTACAGAGCATTTAGCCTCAAGCTCATTCCTCTGTGTTCCCACCATCATTATGCACATGGTTAATACACACAACCTTAACCAAGGGGTAGGCTAACTATGGACACATTAATTTCCCCTACTAAACGGTGAACTTTTTGTGGGTAAGAACCATCTTTGAACCATTTTTATATTCCAGTGTATTCCAATTCTTAGCATATTCCAGGGCATTAATAAAAACTGAACTGTGGCTGAATTATATTTTTTTGTATTCCATAAATTGGACTAAGGTCCACAATGGTTTATAACAGGAAGTCTGAATGACTAAGGCAACATATACATCAGCCCCTGGCTAATATGGAGAAAAGCACCTATATTTTTTGCTACTACATCTGGTAAAAAGACTTTTTGTTGATTTACAAATAGCTGAGTATTTTTGCATTGTTGTGGAAAAATGGCTGCTAATATAGGACAAAAGTAAATTTCAATTACATTATATTTGATTCTGTTAAAGTCCACTCTGCTTTTCTAAACAATGTAATGCCTTTATATTCTAAAAAGGGGAAAGTTCAAAATTTGTTTAAAAATCACAAATGTTTTAAAATTAATATATAGTATATAAAAGTAAATTATAATAATTATGCTAAAATTATAGGAAAATAAATTCTTTAATAAACTAAATGCTTTGTAAATGAATAAGCTGATATACATAATGCATTTACTGGTATTGAAAGATATTTCTATAATAAAAATACACAACAAGCACCACTGAAATTGTTTTTAAACATTAAGTTGGGAACAACAATTGTCATAAAATTGTATGGTCCACACAATTTCAAATAAAATAATGCATTTTGGTCCAACTATGCACATTTCACTGAAAGTATGTTGTTGGGTCTATTAGTTGATGCACTCCAAATCTACTGGATTAAAATGTTTTCTCTACTTCAGTTCTAACTGACACAGAAAAGGGAATAATTTTTTTTCTTATCCATGGCTGACTATCGCAACGGTTCCACTTGTGTGATGACAGCAATTGAGTATTACTGGATATAGTAGTAAGCCCCCAAAATAGCTCTCAATAATCTGCTTCCTGGTATTCATACCCTGTACAGTTCTCTCCTTCACTGAATGAAACTGTTTGTTAACAAACAGGTTACTCGGGAAAGGACTACATGGGACCGTGAGGCTGTGTCATAAAAGACATTCTGGCATTTATCTTGTGTGTTCGTGAATGATTTATTCTGAAGAAAGCTAGTATCATGACGATACCCCTGGAGCAGTATGAAGAGGTGCACACACAGAAGAACTGAAGTCTCCTTCCAAGAGCAGCACTATTTGTCAGTGGCCTGAGTGAGGTCATCTTGGAATCAGATCCTTAAGTCCAATCAAGTTGTGAGACCTGACCTTCAATAAGGACAACCTATGATATTCTGTATTTGTTGAAAGTGAAGCAATAGCTTGTCTTCATCTGACACAAAACTATTTTTTTCATAGTTAAAAGAATGCAATAGAAGGAAACTACTTTTCTGGGGTTTTTTTTGTTGTTGTTGTTGATGGATCTTTGGAACTTGTTCATTGATCCTCAAGTCCCATATTCTAAGATTCTTTTTTCCCTATTCCTCAAATAGGCTAAACTTTCTTTTTTTTTTTTTTTTTTAGATTTTATTTACTTATTTGACAGAGAGAAACACAGCCAGAGAGGGAACACAAGCAGGGGGAGTGAGAGAGGGAGAAGCAGGCTTCTGCTGAGCAGGGAGCCTGATGTGGGACTCGATCCTGGGTCTCAGGGATCATGACCTGAGCCGAAGGTAGTCGCTTAACCAACTGAGCCACACAGGCACCCCTAAGCTAAACTTTCTACCCCATTAAACCACCCACTATCTATAAAATCTCATAAGCATTCCCACTTTTGCCTTTATATGTGATGGTCCCAATGCATTTTAAGCCCAACCCTCCTCTGAATGGTTAATGTTTAATTCATCATTAAATTTCATAGAAAATATAATTAGCATATAATATATAGCAAGATTACAGTTAAAGGAAATCTGAGGCCAACAATTTTGATGAAGCCTCTTAAATTTGTCCATCATGAAAGTATGCAACAAAATCAAAATTAATGTTATGAGAAGGCAACTTGATATGAAAGGAATGCATTTGTACTTCACCTGGGTTTTTTTTCCAATACACACGTATTTGTTTTAACCATTATAAGTAAATTAAAAAAAAAAAAAAAAACACTTATTTTGTACTGACCGTGATGATGCTATGAACCCTGGAAAGAATCTGGCTTGTTTGTAGTTTGGAGCAAAGTAAAATACTGTCAGTGACTGTATCCAAAAATCTTGACATTTCTATTATGATATATCATTTTTATAGTATTGAAGAAGTTTGTCTACTTTCTAGCAACCCCCTCTATGAAAATTATAAGGGCCACCGACATCTCAAAAGTGAGATAAGTTTCTTTGCCAAGGAAAACTTAGCTTGGAAGAAAAGCTTGGTAAGTCATAGCACAGACGGAGCACCTTTGAGGCTTGGCAACATCTACGTCTTTGCTGCCTTGGGGAGGAAAGGAGCTCCCCACAAGACCGTGACTCACTGATTTCTAAGTTGGAATACACTGACAATAAAAACACTGCCAGAAATCCCGAGAGAATTTTTGTCTACTGTCCTAAAAGTTGTCAACTTCTTCAGAGCCTGGGTCTTGAATCAGTGCCTTTTTAAGAAATATGTCACGAAGATGAAAAGAGGATGTGAAGTTCATCTACTAAATAGAACTTTGCCAACCTGCTAGAGCACATGTTCCAAAGCTCTTCACTGAACTTTGAGTAAAAAGTTCAAGAGAAAGAAAGCTAGTCCTCGGAATAATTTTATAGAGCTTCTTGGTGGCTTGACTTACTTTGTGGGTATTTCTGGCCACAGAAATGAATAAGCTTTTTCACACAGGTCCCTGTGACATTATTTTCAATAGTGATGATAAACTGCAAGATACCCTGCTCAACTTCCCACTCCTAAGTTTGGAGGTAGGCAACTACATGAGTTCCCAAATGCTATGAAAAGCACTTCTCAGGACTAAGGGATTAGTGACAAAACCTTGCACAATCCTTCCAGGAAATATCTATAGACCTCTGGGATCACAACAGAACTCCTGATTAATGGTTCTGCTGAAATGACTTTTAAATTGAGCACAGACTGAAAAATTCTGACACTCACTTAAAAAAAAAAAATTAGAAAAGCATTTCTGGCCAAATCTGACCCGAACAACTTGTTCACATGAATTCAAATGAAGAATCTTGGATAACTCTGGTCTTAAAGAAAATAGCTAAATCTTAACATACAGAGCTGACTACATGAGGCCTGATTCCTTTTGGTGTCACTGGTAAGGTTTGAAACATTTCCAGTCAAAAGGAAGATAACCTCAATTTATGTCAAAATGATGTGTACAAAACGATGTTTTAAAAAAAAAACACATTGAAATTCTTATTCAAGCAGCTGCCTTCTCAAGAAAATTAATTTTAAACAGAGTTAAAGTTTAATTTATTTTTAATTTGCACAAGTTCTATTTCTTGCTTTTTTTTTCTTATTTATAGAATTGGACCATTAACTCTTGCATAAAAATAGTGAGACATTTTGTGAAGAGTTTAATTTGGTATATGGATAAAATAGATGCAAGCACATTACATAAATTTTAGGAAGAATCTTGCATTTACATTATATCTGTGTTTTTCCAGTATAGGGCCTCTATAGGTTTCAGTAGATTCTCAAGGGATGCAGCGACAACACTAATTAGGAGTCACACACTTCAGCTCCTAGGTAAAGCATTCTTTAATTTTCCTGGGCCAAGTCATCATTGCCATCCTCCATATTCCCACCACATTCTTGCTCCTACTTTGTGCTGATTAGTTTTAAGGTAGTTTTCTTTTTCATGTCACTAGACTGTGATATTATTCAGGACAGGAAGTATGTATTTATGCTTGCATAAATATATTAACTTGTAAGGCCTTGGGAATGATAGGTGCCCACAAAATGTTTCATAAGTTAATAAATGCAAATAAACATACCCTTTCCTTTGTTTTGATTTTATCCCCTGAGAGCCTGTGTTTGTAGGACAAAAAATTTTATGTGGGAAGATATTTTCATCTTCATTGTTAATAAAGGAAAGTGACCTGGTAACTGAGAAAGACCAATCATATATGAACAAATTATATGTGATGGTTTAGTTTTACCTAATACCAAGTAAGCAATCACCTTGAAATTACAAAAGTTTACTTTGAGTTGGCCATATAAGGAAAAAAAAATCATGGTGATTAAACTCTTGCCAATTAAATTAAAAATTTATACAGCATGAAGATTTTTAAAAAATCATCCTTTTAATTTTTCATATCACGGAAGTTGTGCTTGGTTCTAGATTCAAGTCACTTGATCTATTCTTTATAATGTATTGCCAGAAATCATGATGAGGTAATTAACATTAAATTCAAAGGCTATATATCCCCAGCCCAATTCTGCCCACAATTAGCTAAATTGCTCATATAACTTAAGGAAAAAATGAGAAATGTTGAATTATTTAGATACTGCACTTGTTTTCCCCTTTTTGCCCTTTGAGATTTACCTAATATATCTAATAAAATACTAGTTTCATGTTTTGTATTTACAATACAATTTCAATATCAGAATATTTCAATTATCTCTAAGATCAATATGAACTTTTCTATTTTAATTTTAAGAATTTTTATACCTTACACATATGAGAAATCCAACTCCATGTTTGTTGAACTTAATACTCCAAATATTCAGAATGAAACCATCTTTTCTGACAGAAAGCATTGTTCAAGCAATTAGAAGAATATAAAGCCATAAGGTAAGATGATAACATCTAAAGCAGCTGAAGTTAATTAGCTCTGGGGAATAATTTTAAAATAATAGGTACATTAGCTAGAAAAAATTACAGCAACGTATCTTCTGCATAAAAAATTAGAGCATGTGGCAAAAATAAAATTGTGAAGAAAATGCCTTTTCTATCCTAGTACAAAGTAAAGCATCAGAGTCTTGTTGTATTAAGCCAGAAACTCTTCGGTATGCAGGGAAGCCGCTCAGGAAGGTCTCTGTCACTGATAAATGACTGATGATTCTGACACTCTGGCTGTTCAAGTCTACAGGTCGATCACAGCACTTTCCATCTGTCTGTGTTCTCACTCACTTTCTTTTTTCTTTTGGAACTCTTTTCTGAATCTTCAGGCTTAGACCCTTGAATCTTTGGAATAGTTTATTATTCAATTTGAATTTGCCTGGTTCAGTTCTACACGATAAGGTGCATGATTTCAAACAACTAATTTTTGAAAATCAATTTTATTTTTCAAAATTGTCCCAAACATGTCTAATTATATCTATAAACACCATGATTTTTCATTTGCCAATAATTATCTACTTATTTGATGGACTTATTTTGTAAAGTCAGTTTTTCAATCTTTGCCATGTCAGGGTAGTATTCACCATAAGCAAAATCCTCTCCTCAAAAGCCAGGAGAAAATTGTTTATTTATTATTTATTTGATGTGGGATTTCATCCAATATTTGATTTTCCATATATGTTAACTATACAAATAAAATGCCACATTTTAGTATATTGTCCTTTTCTTATCAGTACATAAAATACAAACTTTCTCCCCAATATCCATATTAAAAAAAAAAAAAAAAGGAGTTCTTTCTCTACATGAGTAGGTTGGAATTCTAAAAAAATTTTAAGAAGTCATTACTTAACAATTTTAGAAGAGGCCAAAATTACTAATTATCCCTAGAGATCAAAGAAACATTACTTCATTTACAAATACATTTGATTTATGGAGTCTATGATAAATAATAATATTAACACATATGGCACTTCTCATCTTCAAAGACTTTTCCCAAATAGTAAGTAATTAGCAAGATTACACATCCAATAGGTGATATATAGACCATGTGTCTTACTTTAAAAAAAATGCTTTTTTTTATGCTAAACTCAAGATATACTTTTTCATTGATGATACCAAGTACTTACTAAAAATTTTTTCCTCTATAACTTACTGTGAATATCTGCTCAGGTTCACAAATATTATAAGAATATGTGACAAAGGTTAAAAGTTTACATTAAAGATGAAATTTACATTATCTTTGTCCTTAGTAATATAAACCGGGACTTTTGAACAAGGTATTTATAGTAAGTTTCAGTTAATGCAATGGGATGAAATTTTTTTTTACCCTGTGCTGAGCAAATAATCCCCTTCTTTTACTGTTACCTCTACTTTCTCCCTGGTGATTCTCAATGCTGATTGACTTGACCAATTCTAGAATTCTCTGTTGTTTAAGTGTATTCTTTCCTTTGATTCTCTAGAGATAAAAATGTATTTTTTAACATTACTAAAAATTGGTGTAAAAATGAAATATGGCTGAATATGCTGGTACACAGATTATGTCTTGATTTCAACATTTAGAAACACCAAATACCTTTTATTGAATATTTTATTTGAAAAGAGGGTGCTATCCTATTCTTAAATAGATTAAATGGTTATAGCAAAAATGTAATAATGTGCAAAAATGAATGCCAATTCAGATGTATTTGGGAAAAATAAAATACAGTTTGGCTATATTCTTTTTGTGAAAATGATCTGAATGCATATTTTTTTCTCCCTTTATTTCCTATTTATTATTGCTACCACACTGGTAAGTTAGTTGGTTCTTTGAGAGATCTGAGTGCATATTATGTGAGATCTGAATCTCTTTCAGTTCCAAAAGAGTAATTATATTTAATGAGTCAATAATATTTTTTAATGTTCTGATTTTAGCTAATAATCTACTACTCTTAAGGAGTTAACCAGATTTTTCTTTTTTTTCTCTTTGTGGACCTTTCTTGGTTCAGGGGAGAGACTGAGTGAAGAGAGAGACCTTAATTTTGCACATGCCCAAAATAC
This sequence comes from Spilogale gracilis, assembly GCA_004023965.1. Classification (NCBI taxonomy): domain Eukaryota; kingdom Metazoa; phylum Chordata; class Mammalia; order Carnivora; family Mephitidae; genus Spilogale; species Spilogale gracilis. The sequence goes on from PITA01000923.1 coordinate 88,396, forward strand.
AGTGAGAAATTTATTTACTGTTCATTTATTCATTTATTGAAAAAAAATTTCTGGCAGTTCAAGGAGGGTTACTTTGCTAATGACCACACAGTGGATCAAAGGATATTCTTGGCTGGGCTTCTGTAAGAATATAAGAGAACAGCTCTTTCTTCAAAGCCTTTCAGTATTAGTATTGTCAGTGCCCTTCCAGAGTCTATGGTGAAAATTGAAATTAGAATAATCTATCTAGGAAGTGAAGTTCTTGCTGGAATTATAGTGATTTACTTTAGAAGCTCATTGAAGTGATAAGAATATTATTGGATTTTAACTAACTTACTATTTTAAGAAACAAATGTCCCCTTATGCCCATTAATAATATTATTTTCACTGATCTATGGCCTTTGGTTACATTTAAAATGTAGAACAGCAGCCTGTAATTCATTTTTATTGAATTAGTTCCTTTTCATTACACATAGCAGTGTTTTAAGTAAAAACTAATAGGATGTAAAAGTTAACTTTTGTTTTGAAGTCTATTTGAAACATATTTTCTCCTTTTGCCCACTAACGTGTCTACCTAGTCACCACTTTCCATTTACTCTGCCTCTGAGCTGTCTCTCTGATTCCACACAGGTAAATCACACATGGATCTTTCCATGTTCATTAACTACCATGCATGCAGTTCCATTCACTGCCAAGCCTCCCTGTACAGAGGCAGAGCCAGTCCTCTGTGCTTTGTACTCCCAGAGCCCTTGATACATAGCTCCTACCTCTTCAGCATCACTCTTCTTGAAAGCCACCACCCACCCTACCCCAACCTCAGCCACACCACCCACACTGCTGAGAGTTCATAAAAGTGTCTCGCTGGTTCTGCAAGTGCCTGGTACATAACAGTATTACTTACTGGATGAAAGGATGAATAGATGGATAAATTACAAGAGTTTCTTAGCACAGTCTAAACTTTAAGAAGAAGGAATTCCTTATTAAATTGCTGGCTACAAAACTCAAATTGTGCATAATTGGGATAAAATTAATTCAACTTTAATTTTCTTAGCCATTTACTCAGTTTTCTACACCGAAGTTTGGTGTTGATATGGAGGTGGTTGGATTCTACAGAAACATTCACACACTCATATCTACCACAGTTTTCTTAGGTCATGGTTTCAGGTAAGGAACAATTTCACAACTCACTTAGCTTAGAGTCTGGTAAAAGACAAAATAAAGATTTTCTACTCTTTAGTCCCTAGCCCCTGGATATGTTGAGAATCCTGTTGGACCTATGGAGCATGAGGTATTGTCACCAGTTCTTCACGACTCTGGAATAGAACCCTCCCTTCATCGCCCCCTACATATACTGCACTAGTCATAACTTTGCCATAACAAAATATCAAAAAAGTAGAGTGGGTAGGGTGCCTGGGTGGCTGAGTGGGTTAAAGCCTCTGCCTTCAGCGCAGGTCATGATCTCAGGGTCTTGGGATCAAGGCCCTCATCGGGCTCTCTCCTCAGCAGGGATTCTGCTTCCTCCTCTCTGCCTGCCTCTGATCTCTCTCTAAATAAATAAATAAAATCTTAAAAAAAAAAAAAAGTAGTAGAGTGGTGACTTAAACAACAGAAATTTATCTTCTCAGAGTTTTGAAGACTGGCTCCCAAGATCAAACTGCTAGCAGGTTCAGTATCTAGTGAGAGTCTTCTCCTTTATCACAGAGGCCTGCCTTCTTACTATGTCTCACAAAGCAAAGAGAAAGTGTGAGCTCTGGTTACTCTTCCTTCTCCCATAAGGCCACCATTCCTATCATATTAGGGCCCCATCTCTATAACCTAATTTAATCTCAATATCTTCCTAGAAGTCCTATCTCCAAATATAGTCACACTGGGGATTTGGGGTTCAGGGTCTGGGACTTTAATATATGCAATTTGTGGGACATAATTCAATCCATAGCATATTCACCCATTTTTCTTTTCCCCTACATTTCTTTATCTGACATTTCTTGACTTGATTGTACACATCTGAACACAACAGGACACAGATTCAAGTTTCACACAATACATCTGCCCTGGAGTTCAGGATCTGGGCATTCCCTGCACATGTAACTTCACTATGCCCAATACAAGGTGGATCTTTGCATAAAAGATTAAGTCTGGTAATTTGAAAAGAAACGAAGGAATCATCACAAATGGAGCTCACAAACATTTTGCACTCAGAAGTGAAAAAAGCAGAGGAACTTGCCAAAGAGTACAGGAGGAAAACTTTCTTTCTAATCGCTAATATTAGAACTCAAAGCATGTTCTTATTAGTTTCAGTGATATTTGCAATGCTATCTGGTTAACAGCAAGTTGAAAGGTTTGGGGCTGTTGATTCTATCAGAGGTTGCTTGGGATTCAAATGGTTTCTAAATAAACATGGCAGCAAATTTTCCAATATAACAGAGTTAGGAGGGAAATTTAAATTGTAGTTTTGTCTATGTATGGTTTCATATGTTCTTTCTAAGTAACAATGATTAAGATTCATGTTATTATCAATATCATCTTAGAAAGTAAGGCATCTGCTACAGTTGTCCTTTTAACTTTGTATTATTAGGGAGAAAAATGTTTCCTTTATGCAAGGTAAGCTTTACACTTTAGTGCTATTGCTTATCTATTGCTCTGAAAAAATCAATATGTATTTTAAATTACACATATAATTGTTTTGTGTTTTGGTGCCTAATTCCTCTCCTTGAAATGCATGAAAAAATTAAAATGTTCAAATTGTTTCCTTTAATTCCTTTCATGCACTTTTGCGGAGGGAATTAACCTCCACACTCTAAAATGATTGTATGTGTAATATTAAAAATGGAACATCTCATTTCCTTTTTATTTCTATTGTGGGGATTGTAAACACCAGAGGTATCTAATGAAGACCCTATTTTTACAACATCACAAAATGAAAAAGGCACATTGGAATTACAACCAGAAGCCTGTCTTTTCAGATTGGTCCCAAGACCTGCAACATGTTATTTTGCTGTTTTTTTTTGGGGGGGGGAGGGTTACATTCATTTTCTTGTCGCCCTCCTTTTACTTCAAAGTTCTAATAATTGAATATGGCAAAGTGTCAACAAAGTAGCTGCAGAGAGGCTAGCATCGAGCAAACCGAGTCTTCTTTATTAGGGTCTTTGATTTCCAAGTTTTAAGCCTGTGCATCTAAAATCACTAAGTTCTGTCCACAAAGCAAGTCCACAATAAATGGCCTAATCACCTCTAACACTATAAATCTTCCATCTTTTTTAGATCCTTCCTCTGTAGACCCACAGAACATTCATTCTTCAGGAGTCATGGGGGTAAAATTTCTCTGCTTTCACATGTCAAGTTGTTCCTTATCAGATCCAGACATTTTCAGATGAAATCCAATTTATTTATTTCACCTTATAATTGTTTAAATTTGAGAATTCTTTCTTCTTTTTTTTTTAGCATTGTTGACTTTAGCTATCCAAAATACAATTATCAGTATACAATTATAAGCACATAGGTAACCTTGCCAACATTCTTTTTGGTAACATATACAGATTTTAATAGATAGCTTGAATGATTTTATATGTGTGTATGTGTGCATACGCATGACAAAGTGAAAGAGTCATTTCCTCCCTTTTGGTTGATTTTGCTCATACAGTGGGCAAAATTCTTAGCTTTAGTCTACTGCAGATTGAACTATCCATGAATATTCATTCCACAAACATGTTATAATAATTATAAAATCAAATACTTCTAATAAATTTATAAATCATGCATGTTCAATCTTAACTCATAACTTTACTAAAAGCTATATTACAAACATAAAACAAACAGCAAAAATCACATTTGGAAAACAAAACGTTCCTGCTTGAGTTGTAATCTTAGTTCCACACATAAGACCAGTGCCCTTCCATAACAGTCCCTGAAGCATTTCAAATTTCAACATGATTTAGACTGAAACTCAGACTTTAAAGAATCCATCTTATAGTCCTCTGACAAAGTAATTGGCTAGAAAAATTATAATAAAATTTTCATAAAGTTCATATTCATGAAGTGGCAAAAATTGCTTTTAGGAAATTATGTTATTAATAATTTATACTCATGTCAATAGCATTCCCAAAATAACTCAAACTCTCCCTTGAAAATTAAGGACCTACTTTGATTTTTCTCCCACATACAGACAGTTAAATATGCTGAGACACATTGAGATCTAGATACAGATTATTCATTTAAGAAGATAGCTCCATGTTTAATTAGAGATTTATCATCTTAACTAGCCGTACTATTGCTCTGAATTAGTTTTCCAGGGTTTGCAGAATTAAAGATGGTAAAAATTGATGAACCTTAGCTGTATTTTCCCCTGAAGGGTACAAACTTTTATTACATTTCAGATGCAAAACACAATTAGCCTCTAACCTAACCATGTTAATCTCCTTGAGTTAAGCTTATGTGTTTCTGCTTGTCTAGAAACTTTTAATGAAAGATCTATGTCTTTACAGCCGATTTTAATAACCTCTTTATTTGCATCTCTGCCCTTGTTTAGAGGAGGAGTTAATACAATAAGCTCCGGGATTACAGAACACTCTTTAAAAATTGAGGGTAAATAAAATTCTGTGACATTCAATTGGAGCGGCACTCAGCAGGAGATGGACATCAACAATAAACATTATTCAAGTTCCAAAAGTTCCATGTAATTAACTAAGATGGATACATGAGTGCCATCCATTATATTCTATTCTCCAAACTCCACACTCTCGGCCATTAAGTAGGGCCACTTTGACAAGACTGGATTTAAAAAGAAAATGACTTACTTCATAGATACATAGTTGTCTAAGAGAAATTTTTCTTCCTAGAAATAGAACTGTTGAAACATATCTTAATGTTTTCCACAGCACATTCTCAAATGTTCACTTACTCCCAAACTGTATTTTCTGCTGAGCAAAGGTTTTTCTGGGGTAAATATACCCAGTTTCAAAATAAGAAATAAATGGTCATTTCTGAATTTCCTCACTTTGGGCTAAAACCAACGACATAGCTACATCCATACCCCTAATAAAATGTTGGGTAACTATCGTTGGCACTCTAGTTTTATCTTGTAGAAAGGGTTTATATCAATTAAAAAAATGAATTAAGAAAGGAAAGAAAAATAAAATCATATGTTTACAGATCAAACTACAGAGGTAACAAATTTTCTGTGGTCCAGAATTATCCAAAATATAGAAACTCAATAACTGGATTAGCTTCTCACTGTACTGATGGTTTAGCACAATGTCGTCTGTTTCATCACCAACAGTGTGCATTTCCTCAAAATGAAATAGAAACATTGTGTCCCCAAACTACATTTTTCAATGGACTTATTAAAAATAAATAATTTTTTGGATACCTAATGGGAATTTTCCCAAAAATATCACAGGTAGAATTGTGAAACATAGAATTACTATGTTATTTTCTGACATACAGCATCATTTCTTTGTGGTTCCTCAACAGTGAGAAACCAATAGACAGAGGCCATATCTAATTCAACCTCCTGCACTTAGCATGGATTTTAACATATGAAAACAATCCATAAAGATTTACTGAATATGGACTGAATACATGATTGAGTCTGCAGACTTTCACCAACCCACTAACATTTAGCTAGAATTTAAAAAAAGGGAAAATATATTTTTAAAACTTAATTTTCATAAAAGGTTGGCACAGAAACCTCATCCAAATAACTTACATAGAATTGTTTATATTGTTGATGTAAATTTTCTTGCCTCATGGAGATTCTTAAATTCACGTTCTTTAGTCAATATTCATACCACATGAAGCAGAAGCTGCACCATTTTGACACAGAACTGTGAGCAATGTCTATCCTCTGTGCTCTTTTCCCACATTACTTAATGATTCTTATAATGGACTCTGCCTGCAGTCTCCTCCTAGCCCAATCCCCAACTGCAGACTATTTCCCACATTTTTATTGGAGGTAATTTTCAGCAACATGATGTTATCTTCGCCTTTCCCTAATGACACTTTCCAAATAGCTAGGATTTCATTGCTTCAGGAATAAAGTCCAAGCTACTTAGCACATCATTCAAGATCTTTCCCAAATGAGTCCCAACTATATCTGCTTAAACTGCAACTCTAAACAAAATATAATTACTGTCTGCATATAAGGATATTCCCAAGAATTGTAAATTTATCTTTCAGCCTTTAGTTTGTTTTTTCCATCTACAAGATGTCTTCCAATTTCCAATCCTCTGTATTCAATTGGCAAGCCCAGTTCCAATATCACCCATTCTAGAATCCTCCAGGCATAATTAAACCCTTCCTATTCTGTGCTGCCACAACATTTACTTTGCATTTCTATGACAGCACCTACCACATTCAACATTAGTGATATTTATTAGGTACTGTATCTTGTAATTAATGTATTTATGTCTCTCCTTCTTCTGAAAGGAGAAAGACTCTTCTTTTTTTAAAAAAAGTTTGTTTTTTTTTTTTAATTTATTTGACAGAGAGAAACACAGCCAGAGAGGGAACACAAGCAGGGGGAGTGAGAGGGGGAGAAGCAGAGGGAACACAAGCAGGGGGAGTGAGAGGGGGAGAAACACGAGCAGGGAGCCTGACGTGGGACTCAATCCCAGGTCTCCCGGATCATGACCTGAATCGAAGGAAGTCGCTCAACCAACTGAGCCACCCAGGCGCCCTGAGAAAGACTCTTCTTATTCATCTCAAATTCCTGGCTTCTACAATAGTGTGCAGAGGCAGAATGAGTTAAATAAGTATAAATACAGCATGAAATAAAGTGGTTACAAAAGACTTTGAGGACACACATATTTTGCCAAGTGACTACACTGATGAACTCCCAGCAGACATGTGTAACTTCTTGAAGTCTTTTTCTCCCAGTGTCGGGGGGTGGGTGGGTAGGGGCTCATACTGCATGTGTCTCAGTAGTCTCTTGCTGGTAAATACCTTTCTGACCTTAACTAAACACATATTAACTGGTTTTCCATCACCTGGGACATCATCTGACTTGTCAACTGATTGGACCATGGTAGTCTGCCTGTCAAACCTCAAGTAAGTACATTTTACCAAGACAGCTTGCACAGAAGAGGAAATAAGGACCTGCCCATAGAGTCTCATTAGCCAACTTAAAAATGAGTAGCCACCTTCAGAGAGAATTTATCTCTATCTCCATCCTTTTTTCGCTGTCGAAAAGACACACATTAGTATATAAGCTGAGTGTAATGTTATGAATCAGTGGTACTAAAAAGAGGGAGGAAAGGCAAAGAAGGAAGTTCTTTCTGTATGTTATACTTTTGAAGATACATTTATTTTGGGAATGTATACTAGATCAGGAGACAACATTTCTTTTGAAACAAATAAGCTCTCTTCAGTCCCAAATTACTCATGAGCTTAGACCAGTAAAAATCATTTATATGATAAATTTGTAAGTTTTGAAACAGAAGATTCTTCCTGGATAATCTGTTATCCCAATGAACTAATAGGCACTGTGCTTTACATGTATATTCTCTAATCTTCTAAAATTTCCTAGTAGATAATATAAGGATTCTGGGACTCACATTACATGCACAATTTGAATCATGACTGTAAGTTTTCGTTGCAGTAACCAGCTACAAAAACAACATTTCAGCATTGATTACACTGGCTATATGCTCCTTCTAAGACTGATACTTACAGACTCTAAGATGAAGTCTGCCATGTGTTAGATTTAATGTAGTTTTTTGACAGCTACAGTCCTGTAAAATAATGCCCAGTGATGAGTTGATGTTACAGACTCCATTTCAGCTTACAGAACAATTCATGAGATGCAGTTTATGCATTTCCCTATATGGGAACAACAAAGAAATGGCTAAAAGGTGAAAAAGAAGAAAAAGAAGAAGAATAAAAGAAGAAATTTCCTCCCTCTTGCATTCGTTTATCTCAAAACTGTGTTAGCCAAGACAATGCAGCTTTAAGTTGGATGTACAGAAGTGATGGGCAATTAAATCTGTGCCATTTATTTTGTAGAAAGAAGCAGCCTTTATCACAAATCGTATTGCCTTTCCAGCCTCTCAGAAAAAAACATTTCACTTTGCCTTTTTCTCTTCAGTTATTAAAAATAAGCCCTCCAAATACAGAGACCAGACACAGTTACCTAAAGAAAAGAAACCCTCTAATCCTCTCTCCAGGCACGCGGAGGAGCTGAGGCTCCTTTACTTCCATAGCTTTGTTAGAGCCCCAATAACTGAAGCAAGATAAACTCTGACTGAACAAGCAATATGTTGATAGTGTCTGTGCAAAAGCTCCCGTGGTTCGGCCAGCTGGGATCAAACTAGAGCACAGTGGCCCTGAGCACCGTGGCTTCCATTATGCTGGCCTCATTCTTTCATCAGCGGTGTCCAAGTACAGTCATTCTTGTCAATTTATGATGCATTTAGTTTAAATTTCTGCACAGAATGAGCTTTTAATGGGAGCCGTGTTTCCAAAGAATATGCTCGACAAAGAAAGCAAAATGTACACTTATCCCTCAATCATCTGGGATGAGAATCATCATTACTATTATTTATTATTGCCACTAACCCTAATATCTGATATTTAAATTGTTCTTTCAACATTGCAAAGAATTTTCATATTTTCCATCTTGCTTATGAGATACAAGACAGAAACCTTATGTGATAGAAGTCTGTTTTCTTGTTTCCTTTCGATAAATGAAGGAAGTAAGAAACAGTATGCACATCACTTGGCCTAGGGTCATGACTATTACTTGCAGCATCTGAATTATAAATTACTGCCAACTCCAGGTCCTATTTTATTTTGTTATGATGATGATAATGATGATAAAACTGCAGATATAACTGGTATTAAAGGTCAATTATCAAACATCATGAGGAACACAAATTCCAAGTATCCCAAGATAACCACTGTATTTGGTATATGTAAGTATAGATATTCATCTGTATATTTTATACACATATACAGTGAAAACAAGCATACAAATGAGTATAATCATACAAACCTATAAACTACTTATTCAATTTTTTACAGGATATCTTCATATTTACATTTTGCACACTTGTCCTCTTTCTTTCTCTCTTTCTTTCTTTCTTTCTTTTTTTTTTTTTTTTTTTTTTGGTCCTATTACTTTTTAAGGATAAATGACAAGATGTGCAACTTTGGGGTTGAAGAAATGGGTATAACTGTAAGTAATCTAATAAGCTTACTGATCTGCCATTAAATCACCCATTTCCTCCTTAATATCTTACATTTTCTTGGAGAGCTTTCCTCCACTGCAGCCACCATTTAGAGAATGGCCCTAAAGGGGGTGACTTCATGTTATCAGAATACAGCAGCTCCTTAAGCATTTCTTTGCCACAGATTTAGACATGAAACACTGGCACTTCTCAGTATCTGCCCAAACTTCAAACAAAGAAACAAAATCACTCTGCAGAGACTGCTCTGTCAGCTGAGCACCTTCTCCATTTGCCTACTCAAAACTGCCCCTAGAAGTAGGAGAATCACATTGCAGCAGTGGCCGTTGGGAAGATTTGGGCTATTGCTCACGTTTGGCTGAATTAAAAAAATAAGTATGAAGCAGACACTGAGTAAACAGTTAAATTAAAGGGTGTTCACTATTTTATTTATATAAGTGAAAAATCATAAGTAGGAATTCTTATTTTGTGGCAAGTAATGTTCTAAGTACCTTGTCTACATTGCTACATGTAATGGTCACAACACCTCTATGAAGTATTATTTTTTTTCAAGATTTTGTTTATTTATTTGTCAGAGAGAGAACACAAGCAGGGGGAGCAACAGGCAGAGGTAGAAGCAGCTCCCTGCTAAGCGAGGAGCCCGATATGGGGCTTGATCCCAGGACCCCAGGATCATGACCTGAGCCAAAGGCAGACACTTAACCAAATGAGCCCCCCACCATCCCTGAAGTGCTATTTTTAATTGTTACTTACCCATAAGCAAAATTAAGCTTACAGAGGTCAAGCAACTTCACAGAAGACTTTAAGCTAGGGAGTGACAGGGCCAGAATATGCACCAAGGGAGCCTGACACCAGAGTCCATATACTCCACCAACTTGCAATTAAAAACATTTTTAGAATTTTCCTTCTCTTAAGAAAGAACAGAATACTCCTCTAAATATTCAGATTTATAGAATATATAGAATATTTCAATAATGAAAATTGCTAATACTTATAAGGCTATTAATATTTATCAGGAGTTTTTCTAATACATTGTGAATTGCATGTAAAGCATTTAGGCTGAGTGCCTGGGTGGCTTGGTCGGTTAAGCAGCTGCCTTTGGCTCAGGTCATGATCATAGGGTGCTGGGATCCAGCCCCACATCAGGCGCCTTGCTCAGCAGGTAGCCTGCTTCTCCCTCTTACTCTGCCTGCCACTTTGCCTTCTTGTGCTCTCTATCTCTCTCAAATGGATGAATAAAATCTTTAAAATAAATAAGTAAATAAAGCATTTAGGCCAATGTCACACATAAAAAGACAGGCATAGGAGGATAAGTAACTTTCCCCAAGGTCTCTCAGCCAGTAAGTGGTAGAGCTGGGATATACATCCAGGCAGCTTGACCTAGCTCAAAGGGGTTAGCCACTAAACTACACTGCTTCTTATTAATATTCATCTCAAATATTTCCCACCAAAAAAATAACTGTGTAAAAGTATTTAAATACACACACTTAGTCTAATAACCACAGAGGCAACAACTGAAACCAAATTTTTAGGGTAACAAGAGAAAGAACATATAATGATTGACTGTTATGCACTGAATTGTCTCTCCTCAAAATTCACAGGTCAAGGGGCACCTGGCTGGCTCCCTGGGTTAAGTGTACAACTCTTGGTTCAGTTTAGGTCATGATCTAAGGGTCCTGATATCCAGCCCCTCAACAGGCTCCCCTCTTGGCAGGGAGTCTACTGGAAATTCTCTCTCCCTCTCCCTCTTCCCCTGCTCTCTCTCTCTAAAAAATATATATAAACTAATAAATTAAAAAAAATTAAAATAAATAAATAAATAAATAAATAAATAAATAAATAAATAAATTCGCAGGTTGAAGTCCTATCCCTCAATGGGACTATATTTCCACATAGGGCCTTTAAGAAAGTAATTAAGGTTGAATGAGGTTGTAAGGGTAGGGCTCTAATCCAATTGGTTTAGTGACCTTATCCGAAGAGAAAGACACCCCGGGAACCTGTATGCTTAGAAGAAAGGCCACAGGAGGACACGGGGAGAAGGAGGCCAACTGCAAGCCAAAGAAAGGCCTCAGTGGAAACCGGCTGTGTTGGAACCCTGATCTTCTGCTTCCAGCCTCCAGAAGAGTGAGAAAATAACGTTCTGTCATTTAAGCCATGTAGTCTACAGCATTGGGTTGGGCATCCATAGCGAAGACATCGACCAACTCATATATAAATCTGGCAACTAGAGAACAGTTAGGTATGAGAGAGAGAAGGTTTCAGAAATAATTTCAAAAGCTAATTAGAATGGTAGTGAAACATTTCCAGAGCAGGAAAGTCTACATTTCAATTTCTCCCAGCACCCATTCAAGTTTTTGCCATAAATTCCCAGTATGAATACACATGCATTCATTTGCTTTACAATGATCATGCTAGCTATACTGCACCTGGTTAAAACAGTAAAGAACTGCTTTTCTAGTTGTAGCAACATTTGGTGACAAAATAGCAAGTTCTGCAAACATGGGAGAGATGGATTTGATTTGTAAACCAAATTATATACCTTTTAATTTTAAGATCCCAAATCAACTCATGAATCTTTCATGCTTGGTAATATCCTGTACATTAGAGATTTAAATTTTGTTGTAGTGTAACAGTGTCTGTATATGTTCAATTTCCATTACTCTTAATGAGTGTTCTGCTCAAACTGGTTTGTAAAAAGTTCACGGTGTGAAATGCATTTTGATTTTATGTAAAGATGAGATTCATCTTTCATACCTCAAGCACTGAACAGAAGATAAAATGTGTATTTCAACATCGTAACCATTTCTTACTACAAAAAAAATTGACTAGATGTCTACTCCAATTTTAGGAAGTACAACTTATTCAATTTATAAAACTTTGAAGATAAGGTGCTATAATTTACAGACAATTTACTTGCTCTAAATCTTGTTTGAACTATAGTTTTACACTGACTGCTTTTCCTAATCTATGTTCTAGTTTGTCAATTTTGTTGTCCACTTTAACAACAAACATATATAGTGATGCATAATATTAGGTTTGTGGATGTGAACAGGCATGACATTCTGAAACAAAACAAAACAAAACAAAACAAAACAAAAAACCTCTCCTTAATATATTATTTGAATTAAAGGGTTTAACAGATGTGTTCTACTTAAGACATGGGAATATATAGCTGTTGTCTATTTTTGAATTTAGGTGAACTGGGTATGATGCCTATTGTTATTAAAGATTATATTTATTATAAAGTATTTCATGGGCACTTTCTAACTAGAATGCACCAAAGTATTGTTCCTTTGTATCTTATGCATAGACTTTGGCATTACACTGTGAAATCCTTATTGCCAAGTGTTTCTTTAGCACCACATTTATAGTATTACAAAAGAGGACTATCCCTTTTTTGTCACTTCACAAAGTACAATTAGAGGTTCACCAACTATTGGTTTGTTTTTCTTTAAGATTTTATGTATTTGACAAAGAGAAACACAGCCAGAGAGAGAACACAAGCAGGGGGAGTGAGAGAGGGAGAAGCAGGCTTCCCGCTGAGCAGGGAGTCCAATGTGAGGCTGGATCCTGGGTCTCCGGGATCATGACCTGAGCCGAAGGCAGTCGCCTAACCAACTGAGCCACCCAGGGGCCCCTAATTATTGTTTTACACTTCACATTATGTGGACAGGCAAAGGATACATAAAAGAATGAAAGAATGGATAGTTCATGAATTTTAGCATGTGCACATCTACTCTAGGGCTTTCATAAGGTTGCACAAGGCAACACAGCTTCTTGAAGTAAATACAACCTTATATAATCAGAAGTTATTTTAGTAGAACAGTAGTATAAATAGACTAAAATAATTTACCTGAATTAAAAACTATTAATAGTTATTGTTAGCAATTATACAGTAATCTTATTAAATGGCTCATCTCCAAACACCAGCTTGGAATTACATTTGAGGAATTTGTTAAATATAAGTATATATTGGTATATGAATATTTAATTATTTAAATTTAATGAAACAGATATTTACCTTCAGTATTGTATCTACTAAACAGGAAGAAATATTAAAGACGTACTAAACCAGTAACATGTTGGTCAATTAATTACTGGAAAAATAATTATTTTCCATAGAGAAATCATTATGTTTTTTGATTGATATCTTGGTTAATAAAGAAACCTTCAGGGGCGCCTGGGTGGCTCAGTTGGTTAAGTGACTGCCTTCAGCTCAGGTCATGATCCCGGAGACCCGGGATCAAGTCCCACATCAGGCTCTCTGCTCGGCAGGAAGCCTGCTTCTCCCTCTCTCACTCCCCCTGCTTGTGTTCCCTCTCTTGCTGTGTTTCTCTCTGTCAAATAAATAAAATAAAATTTTAAAAAAAGAAAGCTTCAGATTTTATTCAGTAACTACATAACTAACCTAAAATAATTTTCTTTTATCTATTTAGGTGTCTAAAATTCTTTATGTCTGTGATAAGAAGGAATCAAGACAGTTTATATGATACTGTGTATACATGTCATAAATCTGTTACCTGCCAAAAGAATATACCTCTGTCTCTTTATCTCCCTCCTGCCCTCCTCACACAAGCTTGTCTTTCTGTCTTCTTCTTTTTTTTCTTTTTCTATTCAGTGATCCTTCCAAATATTTTCTACTGAAATAGCATTCTATAGGGCTAGAAGAATAGTATTCTTATTAAAAGGAATTCATTTTGTGTCTGTAATAGACTCCTATTGTCTTAACACCCAAACTGTTCTACAAAGGATGTCTGAACAACTCTACCAATCACATATGCAACAATACCAGTGGGACATTAATGATCTAGTCTTTCCAGAACTGCATGATCTGTTATCTTGCAGTTTGGGTAATGTAATTCTCTTTCTTTATAGGATCCCAAAACCCAGAAGATAATTTCAAATATTTGTCTTTATATTTTGGTTCTTTTAAAATAGGTTGTATTAATTTTTCATATGGCCACATGTGACTCTTATTAGTGAGGTGAAGATTTATTTATATCATAATCTATAACCCAGGATAATTAACAGTGACTTTACATGAGAGGGGTAACACTAAGATTAATTCCATAGACAGCAAAAATTCATTTAATTTGAAAATGTATATTGCAAAATTCCATAAACTTTATAAAACTGATCTTCAGATTACAGATTTTTCTCATAGTGTACAAAGGAAAGTAGATTGGTTGCAATAATTAAAATCGCTTCAAGCTTTCTAGAAGTCTCTAATAATTTTTTTCTAAACTCATAGTTTGATGTTTTTTCCCTTGCACTTGCAAAATTGAAATTTCTCTCCTAATGGCTATGTTTCTTGAACTTGTTCTCTGTTTTCCCCAAAGAATCATAAGATTCTCATTTGAAGTTGTGTGAATATTAGGTATCACTGGTGACTTGGTCAAGCAAGTTTTTATGTTTAATAATGCCATTTCCTCTGTTTCATTTTTATTGCTTCATGTAGCAAAAGTTTGGGATATAATAAAAAAAACAGAGAGATGTAAGAAGTAATAAAAATGTGTGGATTTTAAAATCATTATCTAAATACTTAAATAAAAGTACTAAAATATGAGGCATTTTATATTAAGTTCTATAGTAATATAACATTAAAACCCAGACTAATGCCATAGATGTGAATACTGGTATTAGTAATCCCTGACCCTACCAAAATGTCAAGGAGAGCATATATCTCACAAACCCATCCAACTAAACTTTGACCCTTAACTTTGTTATTTGCTATCTACTAAAAATGTTAAATAAAAATGTAATTAATTTTACAGAATAGGAGGTAGCATAATGAAAAATTAAAATCTCTCAACAAGAACAGTTCTTTTGGCCCACTTCTCATTCCCACTAACGTCTATCTATATGCAGAGGCTGCCTATGATGATCCCTATAAAGTCTTCTCCATCAGCTCAAGACCTTAGTGCCACTCCTGATTCTCCTTTCCTTCTCATCCCACTTTTGCACTATGTCAGATTTTTTTTCCTTATTTCTTATAAATAAAACCCTGAAATAGCCTTGAAAAAGGTCTTTTCTTATGGCCACAATTGCTTCCCTAGTTAAAAACCTGAATCTTCTCTCTACAACCAGTGTTTTAAAAGGTCTCCTTGACATTAATGTCTTCACTCTCTGGTTTCACTATCTCCATCTTCCTCTGTGCTACAAGCTTTATGAAACATTTAAATATCATGGTCTCTTGCTTACAAACTTGTGTTGGTCCCTGGGGATTTTTGAATAAAGTCCAAACTCCTTATATTTTTGTCAGTTCCTTCCAAGAACATTTAGAACAAACCCCTTTATATGAATATATTCTGCTTTTACTAACCGAGATTATTTGGCATTGATAGAGTTCCTTCTCTCCATTCACAGCACATTCCTATTTTCCCCCTATGTCAAGTTCCCCTTATTTTAAAAAACTCCAACATGCCAGTCTGAGTTTATTATTTCTTTTTAAATCACATTGAATTATGTTTCCACATATCTCTCAAATATACTTTAACGCATTGTATTGTAGTAGAATAAATGAACTCGGACTCATATATTTGAATACTTTGAGGATCAGAACTTGTCATAATTGTCATTGAATTTCCAATATCTAGAATAGTGGTTCAGACATAGAAGATTAGATAGGAAATAATTTATCTTGCCAGGATACGCTGTTAAAATATTTATGTTAATAAAATAGTCTTTAAAAATGACAGAATATGCAATTTACAAGTAAAGTTTATTTACACACAACCCACATCAATCATTTGGGTGGAAATTTTCACAAATAGAAATCTAGAGATAAAACTACATTCCTCTGCATATCATCTTTACCTCAGAATACAACCTGAGAAAAAACAATGGGTTCGATCTAGACTATAAGGACACTGAATTCAGGCTTTCTGGATAAAACAAACACTGAGCAGCTTAACTTGGTGTTTTTAACCTGAGTACTTTATCCATCTCATTCCCAAATGCATCAATTTGAGCTCATTTTTAGCACTCCCTGTTCACTAGTTTATGGAAACAGTCCCTTTGTGTTGCTAAGAGCACAACCTGTCAGGACAGCCCCGTTCAAATATTACTAAATAACTGTTGGGTTCTACCTCTACATCCAGACAATAATCACAAAACATGTCTACCCTGTGTTTTTTACCCCTGGATAAAGAAAAACCTTTATGTAGTTCATTTGTAAATTTCAGATCAGCTTGCTGTCTAAGCTAGGCTCCCCAAGGAGCAGACTCCTAAATGGAGATTTGAAAACAGGACATTTATTAGGGAATGCTCCTGATATTAAACACCTACAAGTGGGAGGAAAGATTGACCATAGAGAGAATTTGAGCAGTGATATAATCTAAACAAAGATCTCAGCCAACTCCATGGAGAACTCTGATAATAACATAGGCCCTCATAGCTATCCCCATTTGGGTCAAAGACACCAGGACATTCATTATATGCTGAGTGATGATCAAGCGTTGGATGCAGACTTCCACAGAAGAATGCCTGAGTTTGAACAAGGCAGTTTTCTTTGATGGACCATATTTCAATTCCAAGGAATTAGAGGAATAGCTATTATTCCTGAAAATTACTTAAGTTTTACATTAACCAGTTGCTAAATTTTGATTTGCTTTTATGCTGGGACTGTTTCCATTATCTGTCTGTCTATCTATCTATCCATTTTAAAGTATTAAAGTGAGGGGGCACCTGGGTGGCTCAGTTGGTTAAGCGACTGCCTTCGGCTCAGGTCATGATCCCGGAGACCCCGGATTGAGCCCCACATCGGGCTCCCTGATCGGCAGGAAGCCTGCTTCTCCCTCTCTCACTCCCTCTGCTTGTGTTCCCTCTCTGGCTGTGTTTCTCTCTGTCAAATAAATAAAATCTTTTAAAAAAATAAAGTATTAAAGAGAGATAAAGAGAAATCTATAGCTAAAAAGTTAGCAATATTATAAGAACTTTGTAATTATAATTATTACAAGTGGCATACAAATTTTAAGTTACTCTTTATAAATACATTTTGGTTTTATCCTTACTTTGCCTTCCAGCCTCATTTCATATAATATGAGATGAGGGATGGATCTTAAAATTAATATATTAGAGTTTTTAGTTGCAGAGATGGCTTATAACAATATATTTTTTAAGTAAACTCTACCCCCAACATGGGGCTCGACCTTGTGAACCAGAGATCAAAAGTCACATGTTCTACCAACTGAGTTAGCCAGGTGCTCCCAACTGGTATACAAATAATCTGATATATCAATTTAAAGTGACAGTTAAGAGATGGTCCAAGGTGATAAAATAGGAAGATCCTGAACTCATCTGCTCCCACGGATAAGCCAATTCTACAGCTATATACGGAATGACCCCCTTTGGAAAATATCTGAAAACTAGATAAACAGCTATCTTCTTCATTTTAGCAAAGGAGAAAAGGATCACATTGAGGTAGGTAAGAGAAGCAAAAATGTGGTCTCACTAAAAACCTCAAGGCAGATGCAGCAATTCACAATCAGGAGAGATCTTACAACTCCCAGGAGCAATAAGCTTGTACCATACATCAGGCATCCCAACTCTTAAGACTTGCACCAGAGACAAACCCCCAAAACATCTGGCTTTGAAAACCATCAGGGTTTGTGTCCACAGTACCCAAAGAGCTGTGATGAACTAAGAAACACTTCTGATAGGGCTATAGGCAGACTCACTTGTCCCAGAGTTCAGTGCAGAAGCAGCAATTTGAAAAGTACTCTGATTATATTGAAAGAGATTTATTTGATAACCTAAAAGTATATGCTGGAGGGGTAGGGTCCTGGTGGGATTCTCTCCAGGGATATATTCCAATTGCTGAAATGAAACACAACACAACAAACAAAAACTTCCACCAATGAATACTCTACCCCACAAAATTATTTAGAACTGATTAAGTAATAAAGACTTTTTCAAACAAGCAAAAGCTAAAGGAGTCCATCACCACTAAACTGACCTTATAAAAAGTTTTAAAGATACCTCTTTAAGTTGAAAATAAGGGGCACTAATTAATAGCAGGAAACATATGAAAGAATAAATATAACTGTAAAGATAAATTTATGGTCAAAGTAATGGATTAATCACATATAAAAGTGTATGAAGACTAAAATACAAAAGTAATAAAAATAACTCTATAACAATTAATCAAAAGGATATATAGGGTGAAAGGATATAAAATGTGACATCAAAAACAACATGTGTGATGTGGGAGAGAGTAAAATTATTATAAAATGTATTCAAATTTAAATTATTATCAAGTTACAGTAGACTAAGCCTCATGGTAACTACCAAGCAAAAATCTGTAGTAGATACACAGAAGATAATGAGAAAGAAATTTAAACATACTATTAAAGAAAGTCTCAAAGAAAAAAGAGGAGAGAGAAAAGACAGAGAAACAACAAAATATCCAGAAAACAATTAAATGGCAATAGGAATATACCTATCAATAATTACTTGAAATGTAAATGAACTAAATTCTCCAATCAAATAACCCAGAGGGTTGACTGGATTAAAAAAAAAAAATCGCATCTATATGTTACCTATAAGAAACTCAGTTAAAAAAAAAAAAAAACTCACTACAGATGTAAGGACATACATAGACTAAAAGTGTAAGGGGGAAAAATGAAAAATAATATTCCATATAAATGGAAGCAAAAAGAAAGCTGGAGTAGCTATACTTATATCAGACAAAAATGTTTCTAAAACAAGAACTATAATAACAAAGAAGGCCATTACATAATGATAAAAGGATTACCCCAACAAAAGAGTACAACATTTGTCAATACTTAAACACCCAACATAAAAGCATAATACATATAAATCATATAAATATATTAAACACATACATATATAAAGCAAAATTTAACAGACCTAAAAAGATAAATAGACAGAAATACAATAATAATACCTCACTTACATTAATGGATAGATCATCCAGATCCAGACAGAAAATCAATGAGAAATCACAAGCCTTAAACAATATTTTAGACCAGATAAATATAACAAATATATAAGGAACACCTTAGATTTGATGAAATATGGTATTAACCTCAAAATTGATGAAAGTGAAAATAACAGATTAAATGGGTCTGATAAATTTATGAATGACTATGCTATACCTCTACACTCAATTTATTAGTCAGTTGATTGAAACTCAAGATACAGTTTTCCATATTAGAAGTTTTATAAAACAACTGTTTGATTTCCATGTGCCCCAGATAAATTTATATAGCTTGACAATCTTATTATTAATATTATTATTTACCATCTTTTTAATGTGCAAATCACAAAAATATATAATGGGGAAAAAATATCTCCATCTACTGCTATTCCAGGTTTTAAAAGGCATTCTTTATTAGTCTTCACACTGGGTCTTGGCAATAAAAAGGAACTTCTTCAATGCTCTTACCCTTACAGTACTGAAAGAACACCAGATTTTTGATATAAGTAAAAGTCTAAGCTTGACTTTTATTATTTGAGAATGATATGATGAACTCCTATAATACCTATTCAAAATTGTGAATAAGCATAGATTTCATTTATTTTTATTTCATTCTATAATTTTGAATAAGCCTTTTATATAGCATGGTATTTTCAAAGGTAGATAATCATTCTAATATTGTAAAGTAAAAAAATGATTTCCCATTTTGGGCTTTACTATATTTTATTCTGAATTTATGATTTTCTGACTTCAACTATTATCCTCCCCCACTTCCTCCTCCTTCTCCACTTCCTCCCCTCCTTCTTACTCTTCTTCCTCTTCTTCATCATGTTTTTAATTTAAGTATGTGGGAATTCTTTGCAGTGTCATGTATAAATCATACATATTTTTCCTGACAATTCTAAATTCAACTTGAAGGACATAAATATGAACAATCGTCAGCTTAAAATATTGCAGGCTTTATTAATTTTATCCCCAACAGATATAATACTTGAACCATGGAAAAAAACAGTTAATTTTTTTTTCTCTGTAAACTACTTTTAAACAATTTTAGGTGTTCTTGAAAACATTACAATATTTCAAGCTAGCAAATAGATATAAAGAAGTTCAGCATATATTTTACTTTTACAAATGAGAAACCCATCATATTGTAATTCAAGCTAAAAAATTATTTCGGTAACAAATGAGATTAGCAAATTCAGATTTGATGAATTCTTCAAGGAAGATTGTTTTCTGTCTATTATGTTTTGAAACATGGTTCCCTATAGTTTTACAGAAAATAGATAAGACAGTCCAGTTAAGTTACAATACTTTTACTCTATAAATTCTGAGATATAAAAAAAGTTTAAAACAATTGTCCTTTAAACATTATATATTGTGATTATTAAAATTATACACTGTAGTTAAAATAATTAATATGTAAAAGGCAGCTTCTTTCTCAGTTTCAAAATAAGAAAAACTGAGCTTTCAGTTTGTTTTTTTTTTTATAAGATCATTTTAGCAGTGTCAAGCTGTGAAGCATCTACAGCTCATCTGCATATACTAATTTTCATCCAAATTGTTATGGTGCTGACCATCTGGATGAATGAATGCTACAGATGACTAGCCAGGTCCTTTCAACAGAAGCTGAAGTTATGCCTGCTGCTATGGAAAAATATATTTTGGTTGATCCTTAGGAAGTCCATTTGTCAACACGCTGGAAAATGGATATGTGCCTGGATATGTTCTACACAGATTTCTCTGCTACATATTAAGCTATTTTCCTGAATAGTCTATGAACAAAACTGTCAGTTCCTGATTACTAGTAAACAGGCTAAAGAACTAAGCTTAAAGTTAGAGTTTGGTTTGAGTTAGGACGTAACACCTTTTCCTAGATTTTTGTCTGTGGGAGCTGTTGTGTATATGTGTGTGTGTGGGGGGGAGGGTTGTTTGGTTTCATGTGTGTATTCAGCAAATCTAAAGTTCTTTGAACTCCAGGGTCTCCATCTTTGAATGGAAATCAAAATTGCTACAAAAATTGAATCAAACAATGTAAATAAAACAAAAGTTCTAGCTCTTTGTTTATAAAGACAATTAACATGGAAAAACTTTTGTAAAACTTGATCAAGAAAATAGAAAATGCTAACCTGAAACCGTAAAACTGCTAGAAGAAAACATACAGGAGATGTTCCTTGACAATGGTATTTTTGGATATGTATCCAAGAGCAAAGCAACAAAAGCAAAAATCAACAAACTGGTCTATATCGGAGAAAAAGTTTCTGCACATCAAAAGAAATAATCAACAAAATGACATGGCAACCTATGGAATGGGAGAAAATATTTGCAAACTATATATCTAAAGTATTAGATATAAAGAGTTAAAATCTAAAACAAAAAGAATTCCTACAACCCAATATCAAATAACAACAACAACAATAACTATGATTAAAAATGGACAAAGCACTTGAATAGACATTTTCCCAAAGAAATTTTCCCAAAGAAACAGATAAACATGAAAACACATTAACATCACTAATGATTGAAGAAATTAAAATCAAAACCACAATGAGAGGGCGCCTGGATGGTTGAGTCATTAAGGTCTGCCTTTGGCTCAGGTCATAATCCCGGAGTCCTGAAATCAAGCCTCACACTGAGCTCCCTGCTCAGAAGCCTGCTTCTCCCTCTCTCACTACCCCCAATTTTGTTCCCTCTCTAGCTATGTTTCTCTCTGTGAAATAAATAAATAAAATCTTAAAAAAAAAAAAACCAACAAACAAACCAGAAACACAATCACATAGCACCCCTCACCTGTTAGAATGGCTATTATCAAAGAAATCATAAATAATATATGTTGCTGAAGATGTGGAGAAGAGGGAACATTTGTGCACTGTTGATGGAAACATAAATTGGCACAATCATGATGGAAAACAGTATGAAAGTTCCTCAAGAAGTTAAAAATAGAACTAACATATGATCCAGCAAACCCATTTCTGGTACCTGAAGAAAATTAAATTACTCTCTCTAAGACACATCTGTACCTTCATGTTTACATTAATATTATTTACAATAGCCAAGACATGGAAACAATTTAAATG
Source organism: Spilogale gracilis (assembly GCA_004023965.1). Lineage (NCBI taxonomy): Eukaryota > Metazoa > Chordata > Mammalia > Carnivora > Mephitidae > Spilogale > Spilogale gracilis. The sequence goes on from PITA01000923.1 coordinate 110,568, forward strand.
TTCACTGAGATGAATGGATAAAGAAAATGTGGTATATATACAATGGGATATAGTCATACAAAAAAACAGAGGGAAATTCTGTCATTTGCAACAATATAGATGTATCTTGAGGGCATTAGGCTAAGCAAAATAAATCAGATAGGAAAAGACAATATTGTCTGACCTCAGTTATATGTGGAACTGAAAAAGTCAAATTCAGAAACATTAGAATGGTGGTTGCCAAAGACTAGAGGTAGAGAAAATGAGATGTTGGTTCAAGGGTACAAATTACCAATTACAAGATAAACAGGTTCCAACAATCTAATATCCAGCATGGTGACTATATATACTATACTAATATATATTAGTAACTATACTATGTTAACAATACTGTATTATATAAATATATATCCCTGAAAGTTGCTAAAAGAGTAAATCTTAAATCTCTCATTTAATTAAATCTCTTCTCAAATAAAAAGAAGTCATTATCAGGGGTGCCAGCCTGGCTCAGTCAGTGGAACATGTGACCCTCAATCTCAGGGTTGTGAGTTCGAGCCCCACATTGGGTATAGAGATAACTTAAAAATAAAATATTTTAAAGAAAAGTAATAATCTGAAGTGATGAGTGTGTTAACTAACTTTATTCTAGTAACCATTTTGCAATATATATGTGTACCAAATCATCATTTTCTGTACCTTAAATTTATACAATATCATATGTCAGTTATTTTTCAATAAAGCTGGGGGGGGAAATAGATAAGGCTAAATAAGGCTAAATACATAAAGCAAATAGCCATATTTGAACTCATAAATAAACACTAGAACTACTTTATGCGAATAAATCTGAAAATTTAGATGAATTTGTCAACATTCTAGAAGAAATAAATTACCAAAACTGACTCATGATGAAAAAGAAAACCTGACTAGTCCTACAACTGTCTAATAATATGAATATAAGGAAGAAACTCAACTAGACTCCTGAAAGACTGCAGAATTTTACTAGTAATCAGGAAAAAAATAAATTAAAAAGTCATTACTCCACAGATGTTATCTTGTAATTCCAAATAATAAAAAGGAGTTAAGGTAATGGAAACACTTATAGTGGTAAGAGTATAAGTTTGTATAACCAATTTGGAGAAGAAATTCATTAATATTTAGTAACACTGAACATGTATGTATGTTCCAAGGCAACAATTCCACTTGCAAATATCTTCTCTAAAACAAATCTTTCACAAGAGCACAGAGGACATGTGGTAGAATGTTTTCTTCCAGTACTCTTAATAAAAAAATAAAGGTACAACCCTAACAGTCTCTTAGTAGGAGAACAGATAATTAAACAGCTATTTATTCATTCAGTGTATCACAATATAGCAATCAAAGTACATCTTCATTTAAGATGTAAAAATCTCAAAAATAGCACTCTGACTAAAAAAGCAAGTTGACAAAATACACATTCCTCATTATGCCCTTTCTCTATATTTAAATGTAAAGCACACTCATACATTCTATTATATATAATCCACATTCACTTCCAGATAATCACTCTTACATATATCTCACTTTATAGAATATAAAGCAAATAAGACAAATATTAACATTTGATTGTGTGCTACATGTCTGCCATATAATGGCTAGGCTTTCATTTAAATGATTATGTAATTTAAAAGGAAAATAATTTGTGTAAGAAAAATATAATAGTTTTAAGACTCATTCATTCATGAGTATTAAACTGACCAAAAATAAAATAAATCATAAAATGAGACCTACCTTGAGTACCTAGCTGTAGTCTCCAAATTTAATTTCCTACTAAAATGAACCAGAGCCATTTGAAAAAAAAAAATGGCTTATACTAGGATCTGGGTCAAAAATGTTCAAGATAAATAAATAAACACACACACACACACACACACACACACACACACACACACACAGACACACAATATAAGACTACCATATCACAATGTGTGAGAATGCAAGGGAACTACGAGAGTACTGGAGCCATGTGGAAAAAAGGCAGGACACCGTCCCTTATGATTATGGAGACAGAATAAGCTAGTTAATGGCCAACAGCTTTTCATATGCATTTTTTGATTATGTATATTTTATTTATTCAAGCTTTTGAAAATGATCTCTTAATCCTTCCCTGTCCATCCATATTTCTGAATAATGTTCCAAGGAGGTAAGGAGCAAGCCTTTTGACCTACATTAAACCATGTCAGTAATTTCAAACTCCATTTACCTTATTTTTTCTTTCATTTTTCAATTGGTTAAAAACATAATTGGGCTCTTTAAATAATCTATTGGTATGCTTTACTTAGCCAAGGTGTAATGAATCAAATATCATTTTCAAGAAAGGTAGCTAACTCTTCGCACATAACTTACCACATCAACAATAGTGAAGATGGCAGAGTTATCTTTTATTCAGAAATGGCATATGGGTCTGATGGCCCAAATTCTTTCGCAACAACTGCAATTGCTACTATGGTAGCTTCTTTATCATACCAGCAAAAGTTTAAATTTGAGAAATGGTTTGTTCATTTTAAGAGCATTACTATATTGGGAAGTAGCAAAAAAAGGAATGAACAGAGAAAGCAATGTGTCACCTGATAATTTAGTTTCAAAATAAGCTCATTCAAGCATGCTTGGTCTAAACCCCCACTTGCCTTGAGAGTCAGAGACCATTTTTAAATTTTATTGAGGGTTAAAGTATGAATTGAATGTTCAGACACAAAAGAATGAGTCAAAGACAGAGAAAACAGTTCCTACTCATGTCCATGTTCTGCCTCTAAGGACATAGTTTCCTTGTCTGAAGATCAGTCTCTCACTTTCATGAGTAACAACAGGGGATAATCCATTCCAGTGTAACCGAGAGGAAATGACTGAACCAATGGCTTCAGCAGGATAAGTTTAACTAGCCTCATCACTGAGCTATGCATTGTTACTGTGAAGATCCATCCTAGTCTGAGTAAATTTAGACGTTAGACCTATTTCAGTGACAATGTTGACTTTTACCCAAGGCCTCTGATCTTGGTAAACAGAGAAGTTTAAGGAAATCCCTTCAACTATTTATGTTTCAGGAAAAGGCTTAATGCAAAGAAACATCTTTCCCTATGTGACTCAGATAAAGCACATGGATGCTCCCCTTATTTACCTATGGCAAGGCCAGACACAGACTCCTTAAGTTCTCTTTTTTTTTTTTGCCTCATTAATTATTACCTGAACCATTTTGTCCCCACTGCTCAATCAGAACAAAATGCTTGTGAGTCAAACTTTCCCACAGGGTGTTGCTGGACTTAGAGCCAGCATATAACTCCAATGACATGGCAACCTATTCTTAGGCTGACCTAAGAATAAAACATCCTCTCATCTACTGTCCTATCACAGCATTCTTGCATACCCCACTTCCCCACACCTGGATCCTTTTAGTTTTGTTGACTCCTCCTTATTAAAGAAAAGCTCTTTATCTGCTTGGCTTCTGAGAAGCTTAAAAATTGCATGGTTAAAAATATTTCAAAAGTCTCCATCCCCTTAATGCAAAGCTCTCTGTTGCCTTTCTTGCAACACTCCTTCTGAATAAAGTCTCTTCTTACCTAAGTCCAAATTTGTTTCTGTTTGTTTCTTTTTAATTTGATACCAGTGATAATACCCTGTGGAAGAAAGTGCTGGTTTTCCCCACCCCCCAGATTAATTCTCCCTCATTTTCTATAGTAAGTTTTTTTTTTTAACTTTGAAATATAATCCATATTTCTGAATCTTTCACAACTAAATGTAGTCATATAACAAAGTCTGGCCAATGGGAAATAAGTAGAACTGGTATTCAAGTTCCAGAAACTGTGAATAAAACTGTTTTTCTCATTCATACTCTTGTCTTTTTTTTTTTTTTTTAGATTTTATTTATTTATCTGACAGAGAGAGAGAGAGGGAGAGCACAAGCAGTGGGCAGTTCAGAGAGAGGGGGAGAAACAGTCTCTCCACTGAGGAGGATGTCAGATGCAGGGCTCAATCCCAGGACCCTGGGATCATGACCTGAACCAAAGACAGATGCTTAACCAGCTGACCCATCCAGGTGCCCCTCTTTTCTACTTTCTGGTTAGTGGAATATGAATGTGATGTCTGCAAACAGAACAGCCACATTGAACAATGAAGGATTAGTCATGTGCTGAAGATGGTAGAACAAGATAGAAGGAGCCACTGCTTTTTGGGGGGAGTTTTATCACTTGCAGCCAGATCTAATACAAACTAAACCACTTAAATTCTACTCTTCTCCACATAAAAACTCTACTCTCTACTAAAAAGTTTTTGAAAATATTGAAATCATTGTTTCCATTACTGAACAATAATTTTTAGAACTGTGGGGCTTTTTGTTTGTTTGTTTGTTTGTTTGTTTTGGTTTGTTTTCAAGTCCAGCACAATGAACTGAAAGTGAAATTACTGGAAACAAATAGTGAACAGTCCCTAGAAGTTAGGATAAATCAGCTATTGATTTAAGTCTTTTCTTTATTACAGTGTAGTAAATAATTACAAATAATCAGAGCACAATGGAAATGATCAACAACTAATGACTATCCTGCTGAAAAAACACTTATTCTCTATTTATTAGCCTGGAACTAATGATGACTTGGTTCAAAGGAGAAGAATTCTGACATCTCCGTCCATTAGACAGTCTGCTTTTTCACATATGATCAACTAGGGGTACTATTTTATTTCTCCCTATTTCAACCCAAAGCTTAAGTCACAACAAAAATCATATGCAACAGAGATGTCAAATGCAGTTAACTAGTATTCAAACATCAAAATCAGAAAAGGAGCTACATACAGTATTACAACATCTCAGTGAGTTCACTTCATTATAAGGCCACAAAAATGATTGAAACTAATCTGAAGACCACTGTTATTTTTCAATCTTTTACCTCTGAGCTAAAAATATTTTTTTTAATATTTTTTGTAAAGACTGTATTTATTTATTTGACAGAGAGAAACACAGCCAGAGAGGGAACACAAGCAGAGGGACTGAGAGAGGGAGAAGCAGGCTTCCTGCTGAGCAGGAAGCCCGATGTGGGGCTCAGTCCCAGGTCTCCAGAATCATGACCTGAGCAGAAGGCAGTCACTTAATCAACTGAGCCACCCAGGTGCCCCTAAAAATCTTATTAAAATTCATGCATACACACACACACACACACACACACACACACACACACACACACACACCCTATAACCTTGAAGACTGCAGATTCTATGGATCTACTTTTGCCTCCACTGAAGTCAGCAGGAAGAATATGTACTTATTTAAGTGTGAACATTCTCCTACTGAGAGTATAAATTAAAATAAAAAGGATATAAATGTTTCTTATATGTATCTGTATGTATTATTTTATTAGCACATGCGCCCATAAACTTACATATTAATGTTAACTTTATTTCCCTTGCAAGATACAGTTCTTATTTCTGAACATCACTAGTTCAAATTATAAATAAAGTTTTGGTCCTTAAAAATTGGAATAAGTTCATGAAACTAATTATTTAGATCACAAACATTAGCATAGTTAATAGATATATTGAATATATATATTCAAATGAAATTTATATTCAAATGAAATATAAATAGGTAATATTCACATATCCATGACTAAAATGACATAAATTCAAGTTCAAATGAAACAGTAATTTTAGCATTCCTAATACTCATTAGTTTAAGAATATATTTCTAAGTGATTTTGAGTGACATATAGTTACTTGATAATCAAATTTTACTTTTTTGTTACTTTCATAAGCAACTCTAAACATTACATCAATTCCAGTTTACAGTAAATCTCACCTATAATACACCAGTGGGAAAAGAAATATACCCAATTAGTCATTGTCCTAGTTATTAAAGCCCATAGGACAATACACTAACTGGTAATAATTTTTTCCCAAAATTTTTAAAATAAAAAGCAGAATTAGATATAAGAATAAATAAGTCCTACTTAACAATCAGTATATGAACAAAGAAATAATTAACTACAGAGAAATCTATTTTTTCTTAGGAATTTGATAACTAAATTGTCAGTCATTTGAATAAAGATGTGTTTACATGTATTTCACATTCAGTATTCAGTCAACACAAATATAGGTGAAGTAGGTCAGGTGTGAATTATTTCAAAGTTATCAGAATTTGAGTCAATCAATTTATCTTTGAATTCAGAGTAAGGACCAAAATAAAGACGTAAATAAACATCTACAGTCTTCCCTCTATATCAAAGAGGATCCCAAATTCTGCTTTTGAATACTAAAACATATATCCATGCACTAAAATGTGCTATTTAATAGTTTCAAAGTGAAATTATTACATTCACTTAAATTATATCTATATTTATCCATATCTCTATCCTTATCCACTTATCTAAAACTTTTAACTATTAAAAAATTGGATATCACTGAACAAAAAATGTAGGTTTTTGACTTCCACTTCTTAGATATCTTAATAAGATCTAAGATTGGTATCTATTTGTCTAGTTGTTCGAAGAACTTCTTTCACCAGATAGAAAACTGTTTGAGTTAATAATCCTCCAACTACTTTATTTAGCTGTCTCCCATTAAGAGATATTCTTTTTTTCTAACAATTTCTAAACTCTGTAATATTTATATGTTGGTATATTGGTGGTCTTTGCAACTGAAATTTTATGTTATAAACATACCTCTTTAATATTCTTCTAGTGCTTAACATCATATGTTTTTGAAATTTAAATAAAATATATAATATGATACATTGGAAATAACCTTGTACCTTCATAAATTTTCAGTATTTCAAATGTATTAACCATTTATGTACAGATGTGTAGGTAGTTTCTTATTGAGATAGACTAATACTAGACATATATTTTCAAAACTTTTTGCACCAATTAAATATTTGTTCAGCTTTTTAGACAACATACAAAATTCACTAGTTTATGCATTCACAAAATATATCCCCTAGATATTTCAATTTTAAAAAGTATAATGAATTAATAAACACTAAGTGCTACCCTGAGATAATGAATTAAGTGTTATAAAAATGAAGGAGAGTGGGACAGCTAACAGTTGAGATTCTAGAATTACAAACCTAGAATTGCATTGTGGTTTGGCTATCTAACAGCTATGGGTAGAATTTCTTCATTTGTGAAATAAGAATAATAAGAGGAAGTAGCTCACAGAGTTGTTGAAGGTTTCAATGAAATGAAAGAATGAAGAGTCTTTAGTGAAGATGCTTATACATAGAAAGCATTCAATACATTATCAAATTTCCCTGTAGAGGGGTGTCTGGGTGGCTTGCCAGTTAAGTGTCAACCTTTGGCTCATGTTATGATCCAGGGATCAAGTCCCATGTTGGGCTCCCTGCTCAGTAGGGAATTTGCTTCTCCCTCTGCCACCAACCATCCCTCTGCTTGTGCTCATTCTCTCCATCTCTCTGGAATAAATAAATAAAAAATCTAAAAAAAATTCCTGTAAAAATCAAGGAAGGTTTCCTGCAAGTTTCAGTAGATGATCTGGACTCTAGTACATAGCACTGTGCCTGGAATGAATGAATGAATGAATGAATCAATCAATCAATCAATCTATCTATCTATCTATCTCTGAATGAGAAATGTAGTACTACAGAATAAGGGACTAATTAATACAAAAAGGAGGAAGACATGAAAATACAAGTTAAAGGAAACAATTTATAGTTTCATTAGGCTGTAACATAGTATCAGTGAAAAGATTCAATGTGGATAAGTTCTAGCTCTTCAGATACTTCCACTTTTACTGTTCAGAAAAACATAGGCAAGACTTGAGCTCAATTTATAAGAGACCTAGAAGTTTCTCCTAGAAGTCTTTTTTTTTTTTTTAAGATTTTATTTATTTCTTTGACAGAGAGAAACACAGCTAGAGAGAGAACACAAGCAGAGGGACTGAGAGAGGGAGAAGCAGGCTTCCCGCCGAGCAGGAAGGCCGATGTGGGGCTCGACCCCGGGTCTCCAGGATCATGACCTGAACCAAAAGCAGTCGTTTAACCAACTGAGCCACCCAGGCGCCCCATCTATTAGAAGTCTTAAAGAAAGGGCAGTATTATCATAAGTCTTAAGTTCAGGACATTATGGAGAAACCAAATACAAATAACAGAATAACTGAGACAACATGCCTTCCTTAAACCTTGCCCTACCTGAAGGCAAAAATAAGGTTGCCTTTAGAATTAAATAATAGAAGCACAATGAAGTCTCCCTACCTCTACCCACCATTCAAAACTTCTCCTATTCTGCCCCAAATCCCAATCCAGAATTCTATAATTATTATCCCATACAATTTGGAAACTGAAAGACATCTCAAAATTATGGTCTCAAACATCACAAAACTTTCAGTTACAGATCCCAATAATTTCTCTTCATTGCACATAAACAAGTTTTAAAGTAACATAACTCTGTAATTGCCTGATTAATCTGTCTCACCCTACTATACTATGAGCATCATAAGAATAAATAAGATATAGTGCCTTTCCTCATCTCTTGTTACAGAGTTTTAAAATCTAGTTTGTCTGATATTAGTATGGCCACTTTGGCTTTCTTTTGAAGTACACTAGCATGGCAGATGGTTCACTATCCCCTCACTTTTAATCTGGCGTTGTCTAAGTCTAAAATGAGTTTCTTGTGGGCAGCATATATATGGTCTTGTTTTCTTTCTTTTTTTATTTTTTTTTAATTTTTTAAAAAGATTTTATTTATTTATTTGACAGAAACACAGCTAGAGTGGGAACACAAGCAGGGGGAGTGAGAGGGGGAGAAGCAGGCTTCCTGCTGATCAGGGAGCCCAATGCAGGGCTCAATCCCAGGATTCCTGGATCATGACCTGAGCTGAAGGCAGATGCTTAACATTGAGCCACCCAGGTGCCCCCCTCTTTCTTTCTTTCTTTCTTTCTTTCTTTCTTTCTTTCTTTCTTTCTTTCTTTCTTTCTTTCCCTTTTTCTTTCTTCTCTGATACCCTATGCCTGTTGATTGGACCATTTAGTCCATTTGCATTCAGAATGATTTTTAATAGATATGAATTTAGTGCCATTGTATTAGTGGTGATGTCCTTGTTTCTGGAGATGTCTCTGTTCCTTTCTAGTCTTTGTTGTTTTTGGTTTCTTTCCCACTCAAAGAGTTCCCTTTAATATTTCTTTCAGGGCTGATTTAGTGGTCATAAACGCCTTTAGTTTGTGTTTGTCTGGGAAACTCTCCTTCTGTTCTGAATGACAGCCTTTCTGATAGAGTAACCTTGGCTGCAGATTTTTCCCATACAGCATGTTGATTATATCATGCTACTCTCTTCTAGCCTACCAGATTTCTGGGGAGAATCTGCTGCTAACTTGGTTTGTCTTCCCTTGTAGGTTACAGTTTTCTTTTCCCTTGCTGCTTTCAATATTCTTTCTTTATCTCTATATTTTACAAATTTTACTATGATATACCTTGGTGTTTGTTAGCCTCTTTTGATTTTGATGGGTGTTCTCTGTGCCTCCCGGATTGGATGTCTATTTCTTTCCCCAGATTAGGGAAATTTTCAACTATAATTTGAGCAAATAAACCTTCTTTCCCTCCCCCCCCCACCCTTCTACTGGGACTCATATGATACCACTTTATTACGCTTTATGGAGTCACTGAGTTCCCGAATTCTACACTCATGATCCAAAATTTTTATTTCCCTCTTCTTGTTAGCATCATTATTTTCCATAATTTTATTTTCTATATAATTTATTTGTTCCTCTGATTCTTCTATTCTTCTGGTCATTACATCCAGTCAGTTGTGCACCTCAGAGCATTTTTTAAAATTCTTACTTTTGTCTGACTAGTTTTTAGGTCTTTTATCTCTGTAGCAAGGTTCTTTCTGGTATCTCCATGCTTTTTTCAAGCTCAGCTAGTATTATTATGACTGTTGTTTTAAATTCTGGTTCAGGCCTATTATACCTATTTTGATTAGCAACCTGGCTGTGAGCTCTTCTTATTGGAACCCTCTTACACTCTTGGAAGGAACATAAATTCATGTAGCCACTCTGGAAAACAGTATGGAGGTTCATCAAAAAGTTAAAAATAGAACTACCCTACAATCCAGCAATTGCACTACTAAGTATTTACACAAAGGACACAAAAATACTGACTTGAAGGGGCACATGCTCCTCAATGTTTATAGCAGGATTATCAACCATAGCCAAATTATGGAAAGAGCCCAAATGTCCATTGATTGGTGAATGAATAAAGAAGACATGATACACACACACACACACACACACACACACACACACACACAGAATATTATTCAATCATCAAAAAGAATGAAATCTTGCCATATGCAATGATGTGGATGGAGCTAGAGTGCATTATGCTAAGTAAGACAAGTCAGTGAGAGAAAGACAAATACCATATGATTTCATTCATATGTGAAATTTAAGAAATAAAACAGATGAACATAGAGGAAGGGGGGAAAAAGAGGGAAGGAAACCATAAGAGACTGTTCACTACAGAGAGCAAACTGAAGGTTGATGGAGGAGTAGGGGATGGGGGATGGGCTGAAAGGGTGATGGTTATAAAGAGGGCACTTGTGTTGAGCACTGGGTATTGTTTGTAAGTGATAAGTCACTAAATTCTACTCCTGACACCAATATTACACTACATGTTAACTAACTAGAATTTAAATAAAAATTAAAAAAAATAAAAAGAGTAAATAATGTGTTCCTTTTTGCTTACATATATCCCAAGGAGCAAGCACAATGCCAGGTACATGGAAGGTGAAATTAATTAAATGACTGCATAAATGAAAATAAAAAGTGAACTCATTTATTTATTTATTATTGGTGAGAAAATTGAGGCCAAGAAGTTTCCATGTTTTTCCCCAGCTAACATGATTAGACAGATCTGGACCTAGAAGGAGTTTTCTTTTCTTGTCTTTTTTTTTTTTTTTTTTTTGAAAAATAGAGCACACATGGCATGAAAGAAGGCGGGTGGGGAGAGGGAGAGAGAGAATCCCAAGTAGGGTCCATGCTCAGTGTGGAGCTGGATACAGGGCTCAATCTCACCACCCTGAGATCATGAGCTGAAATCAAGATCTGGATGCTTAACCAGCTGAGACACCCAGGTCCCCCTGGAAGCAGACTTCTTGATTGTATTCTACTGCCTTTTACTAGTTGCAGTAGAGGATCATGTGTTAACCATATCTTCTCCCTGACACCTTTTTAGTAATAAACACTTTTTTAAGATACAATTTTGCATGTCTCTAAAATGTTCATGTGAACAAGTGTATCAATCTGTTGTCTATTTTACAAGAGACTCACAGAATATTAGAATTTGGAGATTTTTTGCAAAGAGGATAGCAGTGTAATGGCAAAAATAGGATTAAATACCAGCTTGGTCCATTTCACAATTTTGCCTAATATGATATCCAGGTTCTTCATCCTGTGATCCTGGAGATAAACTACATGTGCCCATTTTTCAGATAAAAGTTAAATAATGAGACTCTGTATGCCTTCTAGATTATCCCAGGAGAAGTATTCTTTAACTAGCAAGGGCTAGAACAGAAATTGAGAAAGGGAAGTAAGGAAAGAGGAATGGAAAGATCTCCTTAAACTGACAGCTATTATTATGCATACTTTTCAGTGACTATTTGATGTTTTTTAAGAAAATGACAATAAAGAATGACATTAAAATGAAAAGGGATAATAATGTTATTATAATTCAAATGTCATTTTTATGAATATATTAACTTATATAAAAGAAGTTACTTATTATTCCTTGTGTCCATATAAGAATCCACATTCCATCTAAAGATACTCATTATTTTCTTCAACCACAATTCCATCGTGGAGACAGAAACATTTCATTATCTAAGGACACACAAAAGGAAAAAAAAAAACTGTCAAAAAAAGAAACTATCAATCTGTTATGCTGGTGTTTCTACCACAGCACATAAGCAAGTATTTTGTTTTCTCAGCAATATTCTCCCTGGGTTATTCACGAAAAGAATGAACACTGATACTATGCATGACAAAATTCTATGCTTACAAAATGACAACAGCAACAACAAAACAAAACAAAAAAATGAATGGATCTTGAGGCACCTGTGTGGCTCAGTTGGCTAAGCATTTGCCTTCAGCTCAGGTCATGATCTCTGGGTCCTGGAATTGAGCCCTCAGCTGGGGTTCCTGTTCAGTGGGGATCTGTTTCTTCCTCTCTCTCTGCCTCTCCACATCCTGCTCATGCTCACAAATAAATAAATAAAATCTTAAAAAAAATAAATGAACAGATCCTACAAGGAAGACTCTAATCCTATACAGTATCTCCTTGCTACACTGCTATATGAAATAATACTTAATTAAATATTTTCTTAACCAATTGTTCTATCAATTTCAATCTTAATTTCCTTCACTCAAAGCCAAAGAACAGACATCTAAAATCAAGCTACAATCTAAAGACTTAAATATATACATCAATATTGGAATATGGAGCTATGGACTATATGTCTTATATCAGTATAAGTGGTCATTCCTTCATTGTAAAAATCAATTTATTCAAAAAACAAAGTATGCTCTGAATTTCTTTTTAACAAGTGAATTAAAATCAATTAAAATATAAGTAGAATCAGATGGGATAAAAAATTACCTGATTTTATTTTATAAATAGTAAGCATTTGTTAACTGTCTCTCAGCAAATGTCCCCTCCCTTCTCATTAGCATTATGTTTTGGGAGAAGGGATTCTTCTATGATTTGCTTTTTTAACTAATACATTTTACTTTTTAGAGTAAACTTTAGTTTTACAAAACTCAGTGGAAAATACAAAGTTCCACATACCTTCTGTCCCCAAAACTACATAGCCTCCCTCATTTTATACCTCCACTAGAGTGTACATTTGTTATAATTGAACAACCTATGTTGACACAGAATTACCAACCAAAGTCCATAGTTTACATTGGGGTTCATTCTTGGTGTTGTGCCTTATAAGGGTTTTTACAACTACATAACAATATCTATCTACAATTTCAGTATCATATAGAATAGTTTTACTGCCCTGAAAATCCTCTGTGTTCTGTATATTCTTATCTCCTTCCCCCATTCTATGGCAACTGATCTTTCTACTATCTCCACAGTTTTTCCATTTCCAGAATGTAATATAATTGGAATCATACGGTACGTAGACATTTCAGCATTATTTTTACTTTCCTTTGAGAAATTCACCCATTCATTTTTGGCCTTGGGCTGTAAAAATGGTAAGTCCTGGTGTGTTTAGCCAAGGAGCCTATCACATGTCCTAGACTTCTTCACAAGCTATTCATACTTCTCCTACACACCAACATGGCTCTCTCCTCAGGGCTTTACTTAAATTTTATGTTATTGTTGAGGCTTTCTTTGGAAATTCCATCCAAAATTATAAACCATTCCTCATAACCTTTACTGCTCTTTCCTTTTTAATTTCCTTGTCACTTTTAATTGTCATTCTCATTAGCCAAAATACTGTTGTACTTATATTTATTTTTTTTCATCTGTATTCTTGTACTAAAAAATGAGTTCAATGAGGGCTGGGATTTTATTTTATTTTTTTTAAAGATTTTATTTATTTATTTGACAGAGAGAAACACAGTGAGAGAGGGAATACAAGCAGAGGGAGTGAGAGAGGGAGAAGCAGGCTTCCCACCAAGCAAGGAGCCCCAAGTGGGGCTCGATCCTGGGTCTCCAGAATCATGACCTGAGCCGAAGGCAGTCGCTTAACCAACCGAGCCACCCAGGCATCCCAGAGGGTTGGGATTTTATTCTACTTTATTCATAACTATATCTCAGAGCCTATATAACTGCCTGGAACATATTTGCTTAAGAACGATGTGTTGTTAAAGGAATAAAATATTTACAAGAAAAAAAAGTGCAATATGGGCCTAATAATACTTTTGAAGGCATACTAGGATTTAACAACCCTTTCTAAATTAATGGTCAATTTTGCATATCTTGAAAAAAACTCATATTGAACATTTGAACAAAAAAAATGATCATGTTTAAAATTTACATATTAATAAGATCATCAAAAGAAAATGTAGCCACATTTAAAATGAAGGGAAACAATTGTAATAGAAGGGATTACATTTACTGAAAGCAAATAAATACTTTCAGTTACCTTTCATGGAATGGTCAGACTCACAGACAAAATGAGACCATGAGATACTTGTGAATTGAGCAGAATTTCAGATTTTCATACACAGATTTGGTTTTAGGCAGCTTCCAGATTTACCCAAGGGGTAAAAAGCACAAGAGATTATATTAAATTATTTTGTATTAGCAACACTACTTTAATCAAGATAAGGCATTTCATTAAATGAAATAAATGATATGCACAATTATGAGTATCTTCACAGATACATGAACATAGGGTTACACATATATAGACAGATACAAGATCGGCCCTTTTTATATCAGTGACAAGGAAGCTTTGACCTCCATTATTTGAAGTTTCAACCTTGAAAATCTTTTAAACGATTTGCCAAGTATTAATTTTGGTCTTGGTATGTGCTAGAAATATTTATCATAACCAATCATCAAAAACTGCTTACTTTGTAGTTTCAGTTTAGAAAAAGTTTTAAACAATTTTCTTTTATTACCCAGAGTTTTTGTTGTCAGACCAAGTATATATTCACATTTCTTTCTTCTCTTAACCAATCACTTCCTTCAGCATTTCTCTCTTTTGCTTTCTTTCCATATTCCTTACCATGTAATGCTACTGAACAATTTACAAATAGTACAATCATAAACTAAAAGACATTACAGATATTAATAGTTTTCCTTCAAATTTTATAATTGTCAACAAATTATATTCTCACAAATAACAATTCGGATCAGAGGTCTTCATCTCCGACACTAAACACTTAGAAAAGCAATAGCAATAACTTCTCTAAGTCACCTACAAAAAGTGTGAAGCTCTCACTCACAAAACATTGACTGTCATTTTGATATTGAAATAAAAACATTTGCATGACCAGTTACAAGTTCTATAACTGAACCAATGAATAATCATTGCTAACACTATCAATTAATGTGCTTTTACAGAGGCTGATAATAGGATTTATTTAAATGAGCACAAGACAGACTATACTACACTAGCCTCTCCCAGATCCATAAGGACATAAAAGGCACTGTGACTGCTTTTTCAAAATGTGTTGTTTTGCCATCTTTCGGGTTTTCCAGAGATTTCTATCAGAAATCCTTAAGGTACTTTACAAAATTAAAAGTGAGAGAGCAAAAGAAAAAAAAACAAAAAAGAGAGCCTGATTCTTTCCTAGACCCACCTTACTGTCTAAAATACTAAGCACCTTGAGGCGCCTGGGTGGCTCAGTTGGTTAAGCGACTGCCTTCGGCTCAGGTCATGATCCTGGAGACCCGGAATCCAGTCCCACATCGGGCTCCCTGCTCGGCAGGAAGCCTGCTTCTCCCTCTCTCACTCCCCCTGCTTGTGTTCCCTCTCTGGCTGTGTTTCTCTCTGTCAAATAAATGAAATCTTAAAAAAAATAAATAAATAAACAAATAAAATATTAAGCACCTGACTTTACTCATAGCATGAAAGCAGATGTTTTTGTTTACCATAGGAACTCACATAACCTATCAAAATTATCGCAGTTACTAATTGTGTGTGTGTGTGTGTGTGTGTGTTTTTAACTGAGTAGCTACTACTGTAACATCAAACTGCTTGGTTTCCTTTATAATTAGGACGGTTCAGATCAATTTGATAATATCTTGAACCTTGAACTTGCTGACAGGCATATTTAAAATTATGTGAATCATTTCTGCTGTAATGATGTTATATTTATTATAAATCATTTTTATTTACTATATTTTCATTTTTTATAACCTTAATCATTTAATCAATAATACTTTGTAACTTTTATTTCAATGCATATTTAATAATTTCCAAACTAAAGATAGTTAAAAAGTGTTTTATGTGAACACAAACAAGCTGTTACTCAGTACAGTAAAATATAGTGTGATTAAAAACACATGGTTAAGGTTTAGGAAATTTGCATCATAACTATTTCATTATATTTTAGTGTTATGATGTGCTGTGTGGTTGTTGGTAACGACTCCCTACACCTTATTCATTTTTAAAATGGTCAGAGGGCATCTGGGTGGTACAGTCAGTTAAGTGTCCTAGTCTTGGTTTTGGCTCAGGTCATTATTTCATGGGTTATAGGATCGAGCACCATGTCTGGCTCTGCACTCAGTGAGGAGTCTACTTGAAGATTCTCTCTCCCTCTCCATTTGGCCCTCCCCTTGCTTGTACTCTCTCTCCCACTCTCTCCAAAATAAATAAATAAATCTTTAAAAAAATAAGTAAAATTGTCAGAATAAATTCAAAGGGCCTCAAAATTCTATGACTCCACAAATACTTAAAATATTTTGTCTTAACTTCAGTATAACAAAAGTAGGAGTTATATTTAAAATATTAAATAATAGAGTGGCATTTACCTATCAGAACTGTATTTGCAGACAGAAATACAACCCTATAAGAACATTTTGGCTAAAATGGAAGAGATGCTTCTATGGCAGAATAAACAAAATGACTGATTGAAGAGAAACAGTAAATACCTATGTCCAAAATAGTAGATATTCCTCAGGTTTTTAAGAGGTTTTCACCAGGTGGATTCTAAGTCTACTCAGTTCAGAAGAATCACTTCACTGACTACTTTCTAGATCCAGGACTGTTTTCTGTGGAATGAGATTAGGATAGCCTAGAGCCTTCCTTAACTGTTAATTAACTTAATTTGTGAAATACTGTTGGTAATCAACATAGGTGAAATCAGAGAGAAGAAAAGATCAACATGGATGAAATCAGAGAGAAGTTACTTAGCCAGTCCTTAGCCAGTAGTAGGAGCTTCACCTGTGAATGTGTTGGAAATGCAAATTGTTACTTTCTTACTCTCTAAAAGAAATTAACCTTTACAAAAAGTATGGGGGGCTCCTAGTTAAGCATCCTACTCTTTGTTTCATCTCAGGTCACAATCTCAGGGCCTGATATAGAACCAGGTGTTGGGTTCTGTGCCCAGCAAGATACTTGAGATTCTCGCTCTCTCTCACTGCCCTCCCACCCCCCCCTAAAATAAATAGTTAAAAAAATGCAAATTCTCGAATCTCATCCTACACTTACTAAAATCAGAAACTTTGGGGAATAAAGCAGGAAGGGTGGTCAACATGATCTCCAGGGGATTCTAATAAATACTAAATTGAAAGAATTGGCTTAGATTATCACAGTGGGCTGGCATTATGAATAATGAGGAAGGCAGCTGCTTAGATAATGTATTACAGATATATTTGGTCTGATTCATCATGTTAAAGATTAGAAAATAAAGCTTAGGGAATTTATGGTCAATCAGCAAGCAAGAAGTGAACCAGGTAAATCCAGATCTCCCTTACACAGTTCAGAAGCATAACAATTATTCTTTCCATTAAAAAACTTATTAAATATTCAATTATAAAATAATTCTTGGTTCAACAACTGAAATCTTGGTTTTGAATTTATATATAGTTTTAAAGGTGCTGATCCCTAGGACTTTTCACATGCCTTAAAAAAACAGAAACATGTAATTACCAGTTAAGAATATAAAACAATATGGGCACCTGGTGGCTCAGTCAGTTGTCTGCCTTCAGCTGAGGACATGATCCCAGGGTCCTGGGATCAAGTCCCACATTGGGCTCCCTGTTCAGTGAGGAGTCTGCTTCTCCCTCTCCCTCTGACCCTCCCTGGCTTGTGCTCTCTCGTGCTTGTTCTCTCTGTCAAATAAATGAATAAAATCTTAAAAAACATTTATAAAACAATATATACCATAGTTTTAATAGAAGTATTTTACTAACAGGCAGTATTTACAAAGGTATGCTTGTCAAACTTTAATCAATCATCTGGGATATCCTTTTTCTTTTAAGATTTTATTTATTTATTTGACAGAGAGAGTGATCACAAGTAGGCAGAGAGACAGACAGAGAAAGAGGAGGAAGCAGGCTCCCCGCTGAGCAGAGAGCCCAATGCAGGCCTCGATCCCAGGACCCGGAGATCCTGACCTGAGCCAAAGGCAGAGGCTTTAACCCACTGAGCCACCCAGGCGCCCTGGGATACCTTTTAAATTACAGACGTTGAAAGGTACCAGGATGGCTCAGCTGGTTAAGTGGTCCACTCTTAATTTTGGCTTGTTGTGATCTCAGGGTCCTGAGATCTAGCCCCAAATGGAGCTTAGGACTCAGCACAGAATCTACATGGGTTTCTTTCTCCCCTCTCTCTGCCCCTTCCCCCCCCCTTGTGCCCTCTAAATAAATAAATAAATAAGCAAAAAACCAAATAAATACTTTAAATATTTTAAAAATAAATAAATAAAAAATAAAATACAGATGTTGAGTCATTAGGCATGAGGGAAGTCTGGAATCCTCATTTCTAACAAGCTTCTAAAACATGCCACTGCATCTGTTCCATAGACCTTACTTTATGTAGCAAGGGCATGCAGTTGAAGAGGACCAACTCTGGAGTCAGACTGGAGCAACCAGCCACCACTTATAATCATTTGAGTTTGAACAATTTAGTAAATCTTTCTGGACCCCACCTGTAAAATGGGGATTGGTATTATGCATATCTTTTAATGGCTGGCCGATAAAATGAGTTAATATATACAAAATGCTAATACACATAGAAAGCACATAATTTTTAGCTTTTAATATTTAGACCAAATATTTATCTATCATTACAAATCATTTTTAAGCTGATTTCAAGGGATTAATTCATATAAAGTAACACAAATAATATATACGAAGCCACAAATCCAACAGAAAAAAGTGAGTAATTTTTAATTACTCTCATTAAGCATAAAAGAGTTTTCTTCTTTGTGAAATACTGTTTGACTCCTAGCTCAAATTACATATTCTTAGTGCTTACACATTTCCCCATCAATGATAATATCAATAACTAAGCCCCCTTTTTTCCTGATAGTCTTTTTTTTTTCTTTAATTCCATCTCATTAGTTATAGCCAATGTCCACTTGGGGCACTTTAAATAAATTCTTGTCCTGAAGACAGAATACTAAATTATAGACTATTAAATATATGTAACTAATTAGTGTACTGATTAATATATTTAGTTGAGATAAGAAATCCTGAATCATATCTAACTTCGGGGATTTATGGTTGAATATTCTCCTAATTTCTTAAATAGAAGAATGATTACTATTATATTTTATGAGCCTTTTAATCATGTAAGTGGTCAAATTGTAAATTAAAGTTGGAAGTTAGGGATTTGCCAGATGACCAACAGCTTACCATTAGATTTTTAACCTCTATCAAAAAGTTGGATAAAAATATAAAATCATATTTGGATGCCTGGGTGGCTCAGTGGGTTAAAATCCCAGCAGGGAGCCTGCTTCCTCCTCTCTCTCTCTGCCTGCCTCTCTGCCTACTTGTGATCTCACTCTGTCAAATAAATAAATAAAATCTTTAAAAATATATATAAAATCATTCCTGACTGTTTCAAATAACTCTCTTGAGTTTTCATATGAAAAGGATAGCTGTTTCTTTCTTTCTTTAAATATGTATAGGAGCAGGAGTCCCTAAGATTTCATCTCTTCACCCAAGATATTGCCACTTGGGAGTCCTTTAGGTATATAATCATTATATTAATGGAATAAACCTAAGGCAAAAAAAATCATCGAAGAGTAATTATATATTTGGGTGTCTGAAGCCAGAGAAGATTAAAAAAAAAAAAAAAAAAAGAAAGTTAAAATATTCCAACTTCAGTTCATAGAATTTCCTTCCTTCCTTCCTGCCTTCCTTTCTTTCCTCCTTCCTTCCCTTCCTCCCTCCCTTCCTTCCTTTCTTCTCCTTAAAAATAAGAGCTCCAACCATGGAAATAAAGGATAATGTAGTGAGGGTATATTTTGTAATTAATATGCATGGGAATTTACACAGTTAATTTACATTCACATTTACAGGAATTACCTCTAACCTACATATTGACAGAAGAAGCTCTTTAATTTTATGAGTCCAAGGAACCTATCTAAGTGCCTAATTTTTTTCTCCATTGCCTTTAATTAAAATAACTCCAGGATCATCTACCTGATAATTTGGATAATTTTTTAACAGGAAGCAAGTTTGCTCACTGAACACATTTGCTAAGCTAGCCTAACGACAACTTTAGATTCATGGAAATTAAAACGAGCACATTCTCAGTGGGCAATAGGCCCACTCACAGGGAGTCAGAACAGCTGCCTGCTTGCCTTGTCCTTGGGTAAACCAGAGATCTGTGGGGCTTTGGGTAAGTCATCTAACTATCTAGCCCTAATTTTCTCATCTGAAAAATAAGGGACTGAGTTAATCTCCAAGATGCTATCAAGGTGAACTTTCAGGGATTGTCCT
The DNA here is from genome assembly GCA_004023965.1 of Spilogale gracilis. Taxonomy (NCBI): domain Eukaryota; kingdom Metazoa; phylum Chordata; class Mammalia; order Carnivora; family Mephitidae; genus Spilogale; species Spilogale gracilis. Next base: position 130,928 of record PITA01000923.1, read on the forward strand.
GGAGATTATTTTAATACATTTCAGTGCACATAAAGATGCAATTGTCAACTATGGAGTCTTTTTGGAAAAACATGTGTCATTACCTGTTTCTGATATATTAGAATATTTAATATTTATTGGACAACATTCTCCCCACAAATTGTAAAAGACAATTTCAATAAGTCTTTTCCATTCTTTTAGAAACCTAGAGAAGTTTCACTAGGAATAAGCACAAAGCTGTATAGCCTGCCCCAATGAAAGATTGTGAGACTTACATGTTATTCTTTTAGGATTAATTAATTAATTAACTAATTAATTTGAAAGAGTGCGAGAGCAGCACAGGGGTTAGAGGAGAGGGGTAGGGGGAGGGAAAGCAGACTCTGCTGAGCTTGGAGCCCAACCTGGGGCTTGATATCACCACTCTGAGATCACAAGCTCAGCTGAAACCAAGAATTGGACACAACTAACTGAGCCACCCAGATGACCCCAGACTTACATGTTTAAAATTTTTATTTCTCAGATCTACTAAGGCATCTGTTATCATGGTTGTTATATATGTAGATCTATGATGACAATGATATTAAAGATTTCCTGTTTACCTATTCTGCCTTCCTCTTTTCTTCCTCCATCTGTCCTTTCTTCCCTCCCTCTGTTCTCTCCTTCCTTTTTATCCTCCTAACTCCCTCTTTCCCTCTCTCCCTTCCTTCCTTTTACTCTACATTTAGGCAAGACTCTGACCTTGATATTTTCAAGGACAGAACAACCCAAAGGAAAGACAAGAATTAATAAATAAATACAATAATAGACACTGCAATTTCTTATTACAGTTGCATGAAAGTCTCATCAGAGTACAGAGTGGGGAGAAACCAATTTTTATTGGGTAGGGAGATTGATTGGGAAAGTAGGGAGAACTCCAGAATCCTTGCAGAAATTTATCTTAGCCCTATAGAACAACCAGATGGATAATAGTCAGCTGGTGTTGCCATAACAAAATACCATAGACTGGGTGATCAACACAGTAGTATTTTATTTTCTCACAGTTCCAGAGGTTGGGAAGTCCAAGATCACCATACTAGCAAGGAAGGTATCATTCTGAGGTCTCTTCTCTTGACTTGTATGTAGGCAGCTATCATCTTGCTGTATGCTCTGCTGTTTCTTTTTATAAGAACACTAATCCTGTCCAATCAGGGCCCCACCCTTATAACCTCATTTAACCTTAATTACCTCCTCTTAGGCCCCATATGCAAATATAGTCATTCTGAGGATTAGGGTTTCAACAAATGAATTTAGAGGACAAAAACATTCAGTCCATAACACCACTGAAGAAGAAAATGAATTTTGTATCAATTTTATGTGAGTGACAGAGGGGTGAGGGCTTTACATTCTAGGTAATGTAAACAGTTCAGTATAGCTAGCGTACAGGTAGTAATGTCTGGAAGTGTCAGGAAAAAGTCAGGAAAGGTAAAGACTAGCCTGAAATACCCTCCTCAACACACTGACATCGCACACATAGGGAAGCACAAAATAGACTGTGATAATGCTTGGCAAAGACTAGGAGCAAATTTCCGTCTAGTCCATATCCTATCTCTACCAACTAGTGAAATGACTTTCTGACTTAAGTGTTCTACTTCTGGTTAACAACACACTAGGAGCTAGAGTTTTAGCTAAACCAAAAATATAGCTACTTATTATATATTGAGTTTTTTTTTTTTTCTGAAAGAAACCTGCCTTAAAAATTGTATTGCCATAAATTTTCATTTATCTAGCAAGGTTTTATGTAATACAGTGGACATAATCAATAAGTGAAATGCAATTACTCTTTTTCTCACTTCCAATCCATAAGGAACACATTAGAGATGAACTCTTCCTTTTTGTTGTACTACAATGTACAATTTCCTCAATTCTTATCATTACTTAAGGTGAGTCTTTAATTTTACCCTGGCTATTTTGAAAGCCTTGTATAGACTACAAAAGTTCCCTAAAATGAGAGACTCAAATGTTAAAGAAAAAGTAAAACATTCTAGGGATATGAGTGTAACTATTTCACATTATATATCTTCTTAGTAAACTTTGTCTTGGCTTTTGACTCTACATTTTGCGAAGAAAATTTTTTCAAGTGTTTACAAAGGTGTAAAGAGAAGATTATTTTGTAGCTGTTATGTATTTGTGGTGTCAGGGGCTTAGTATTCCAAATACAAACTATATTTACATATCAAAACCTCATGAGATATGAGAACATTCTAACACTGCATTATATTGGCAATATACTTTGCTACCTAAAAAGATGTTTGTAAAACGGTGAGGCTCATTTAACTCATTACTTATAAATCAGTATTTCACTAAAACCACAGCTTGGTTAGATCAAGTTTATCAATCTTGTCACTAAATATTCTCACTTAATGTTCTGATTTCTTAATGAGCTCCTTGCAATAGAAAAGGTTAGATAATTAGCATGCTGCTGTTCAACCACCATAAATTCTAGCATTTCTAGAAAGATAAATATCTACCTTCAAAATAGAAAGGAAACACTGAAGCGATTAATTCATCTTTTTTAAGGAACTGAACAATATAACAAGTTCTGTAGAATTTTGTTTCTTAAAAGTCAGTAACAATAAGGCATCCAAGTATAAAGATTTGTACTTCTTTCCTTCTCTTTTCCTTACTATTTAATAATTAATAGTGTCCCTTCCCACTTAAATAAAAGATCACATGTTGCTTTATATAATTTAAAACAGTGTCAGTTCAAGACTCTTCTGGTGCTTAAAAACGGAGGAAACTAACTGAAACTGAAAAATAAGCTCACAAATCCATAATTACAAAGTATGGAAAGGGTTATGAAGAGAAGTATCAGAGTTATGTTAAAGAGAAAATAGTGAGAGGGCATTAATTTATATTTGGCAAGGATTGTGGAGATGTCTAGGATTTCAGGGATTAATAGGCATTAACTAGGTAGAGTGGGAAAGGGTACGCCAGACAGAAGGAATAACTTGTGCAAAGGCCCTGAGCTGAGTCAGAAATGAGGTTCCTGCTCCTTCTATCTCAATGAAACATTTAATGAGTGCAGATGCTTCACACAGCCTGTAAGTTTTCATAATGTGAATTGGCAGGAACTGGACTGATTAATTATGAAGCTCGATTTTCATTATGAAAGCATGTTGTGACCCTCATCTACAACAGCTAAGAGCCCCAGACAATATTTATTAGGCCGGCATCACAATTACTCTGTCTGGATGGTCTGTTGTTTGTTTATCGGTGATATGAATTTTAAGAAAAGAGGGACTGGTATGATGCTCTTGCTGTGGTGAGAAAAAAAGAAAGGCCATTACCCTTGAGCAAAAGCCAAATTGAATCAAAGGCTGACTTTTCTCAATGATAATTAAGTTGTCTACCTCTACATTTACAGATATAGAATACTTTATTTCTGAAATTCTTCCAGAAAAAAAAAATAGTTTGCCATTGAAACTCTGAAATTCACTGGTTGTTTTCTAATCCCATTTTCCTTATTAAAAAAAAAAATTGCTTCTGAAACTAATTTTAAGAACCCATTTTTTTTTAAACACAAGTATATGCATTTAGTATTGGCACTCAAGCTTAGAGCTAGTCTGACACACATAACTTAGCACTCAGCGCAAGAAACAAAATTCTTGCAAAACAAACTCAATGCTTCCTCCTAGTTGTATCCTCACCTTTAGTCCAAAATATCTACCTTGTGAGCATTTAATTGTGGGGTTTTGTTAAGTGCCTAGCACTCATTCCAGGTACTTATTTATTTGATTATTTTAGCCTCTGTTCCTTGGATTGCTACCAGCCCTTCTCTTAGTCTTTTTCTTCTTGTCCTTAGAAAAACAAATTTCTCCCTCAGCCTTCATATATATATAAGACACAGACCTATTTACTAGTTGAGTTCAACCTACTGCACTAACAAGTTAACCCTAGGAACTACTCTTCCTAATCCAGAATTCTGTACCTGTCGTGCAAGGTTCCCCTCCCTCCCACTTTCACCACAGATCCGTTTACATGAAATGGCTCCATAATAATTAAAATTAACTGTATTCAAATAATGTTCTCAGTACTTTCACATTATTAAATACCATAATGGGCTTCTTCTAAAAAGGATTTAGTATTATTATTTTTTTCCTCTGAGTATGCCTAAACATTGAAGAATTAAGAAACCAAACAAACAATACACACTCATTATTCCATACTAATATCTCCATAGTAATTACTAATCTCATCAAATTGTAACTTTGAAAGGTACCAATGTTTAAAGAAAGCTAATCTTAGAAAATATATCAATATTATCAGGGAATATAAACATTTATGCTCATACAGAGTGGAATTAAAGTGATATAGGTAAATTGATGAAATAAAACAAAATATAAGATTTATGTACCTTAAAAATATCATAATTCACAAAGGTAAACAGCTAGTGTATCACAACTCCAAAAGGTCATTTATGAGCATCATGTCATTTCTGGTGCGTTATCCTTTTAATATAGTAAATTCCAGTATTCTCCCAACCATAAGAATATACAAAAGAATAATACAAAAGAATAATTTCTTTTGTATATTCTGGGAGAATACTGGAATTTACTATATTATGGCAATGCCTGAAAGCTACAAATTACACTTTAAAAATAATAAAATTATATTATCTGATACGAAGATGAAATGCATAACATCTAATTTTCCAAGCTTACTTTTTTTTATTATCTACATAAATTTCCATTAAAATTCACATTTCAGAATACATACATAGATTAATTGTGATTTTGGATTAAAATGCTATATCAAATAATTCAATAATAATTCATTTATTGTGTACTCAAGCACAAACATTACTTTGGAAATCTAAAAGAAAACCTATTTTTCACTACAAGAATACAATCATATTTTCCTTACTTTATCAATAATTTCCTGTTTGGTGTTTTTTTTCAGGCAAAATTATACTACTTGTAAGAGTGTAAATCTTTTACTGTAAAAACAAATCAAAGATTTAGGAACACTTCTGCTAACTGACTAATATGGTAAATTTCCCTCCAATGCTTTATACTGGGGTATGAATCCCCTATGCCCTACTTACCCTTTGCAATCCGTGTTTAGATCAAGTCCTATTTTGTGAGTACCAGATTCACCATACTGGTTACATTTCTCAAAATCAGAGCACAACCTTCCCATTGATTTACACTGTTCTTCTGTTTGTTTTGTTGTTGTAGAATTTTAAAAGAAACTTTTAGTTACTTTATGCAATTATTATTCCCATTCTTTCCTAAACAAGTATTTAATAGGTCGAAAAATTTTGGAATCCACAAATTCCAAAACTGCTGCCATTTTCACAGCAAGTCTTAAGCCATGCCAATCTCTGGTTATGAATACCTATTAGGGTTTATTTGTAATGAAAACAGAACTTTTCTCCTTTCTTTCCAAGTTGGCCGTTGCAGTGTCTATTTCCAATTCTTCCTTCCACCTCTTATCTCTGCTTCCACTGCTCCCACATTTAATAACCAAAATACTGGATTAAAAATTTCTTTCTAAGCTGTGATCTAAAGTATGTGTTTCTTAGCATATGACTAAGCATCTTGCTAAGATTTTCACAAGGCCTCAAACCCGGTTTGTAGTACTTTCTTCTCTCTGTGGATCATATTTCCTTACACTTCAAATACTAGTCTTAAGTGATCAATTTTCCAATTAAGCTTGAAAAAACACCAAATAATTAGAAATGATGTTTGATGTTTCAAGGTGAACCTGAACTTTGTTTCATTTTAAATGTTCTTAAAAAATGCAAATGCTTCATTTATTCCAGTCCTTTGTTTATGGAGACCCCAGACCTTGAGTAAACAGAAACTGAACACATAAGTTAATAAAGCAAAAGATTATTTCAAATTATTTCACTTTATAAAAAAAACCTTAGGGTGCCTGGGTGGCTCAGTGCGTTAAAACCTCTGCCTTTGGCTCAGGTCATGATCTCAGGGTCCTGGGATAGAGGCCTGCATTGGGCTCTCTGCTCAGCAGGGAGCCTGCTTCCTCCTCTCTCTGCCTGCCTCTCTGCCTACTTGTGATCTCTCTCTGTCAAATAAATAAATAAAATCTTTAAAAAAGAACAAAAGACCTTAATATGGAATCTAACTATATAAATATTCAGTTGAATTAATTGGACAATTCAGTAAAACTTGGTTTGACTCATTTAAAACTGTCAAATTTTGACCAACTTTGTTTTATTTTCACATTAAAAGGCATCAAATATGACCTAATATAACATTCCACATTAAAATAAATTTTTTAATATAGATCAAAAACTCATAATCACTAAATTAACCTATTAATTGCATTTCCTGACATTTTTACAGTCTCAATTCATTTAGGAAAATACACTCATATGTAAAAGGTATACCTTTAAAAAGTCCATAATTTAGTAGTCACCCATTATCTGTGGGTGACATATTCCAGGACCCCAGCAGATACCTGAAACTGCAGAAAGGACTGAACCCTATATAAACTATGTTTTTCCAAAATATACATGCCTCTGATGATGTTTAGTTTATAGATCACCACAGGAAGAGACTAACAACTATAACAAATTACTGTGATAAAAGTTATATGAATGTGGTCTCTCTCTCTCTCTCAATATCTCATTGTACCATACTGACCCTTCTTCTTGTGATGTTGTGAGATAAAATGGCTCCCTGAGATGAAAGGCAGTGAATGGTGTAAGCATGGTGATGATGCAATAGTGGTAGACTACTACTGACCTTATGATGCTACATCAGGAGGATCATCTGCTTTCAGATCAAAAAATTGCAGGAACTAAAACCCGCAGAAAACAAAACAACTGATAAGGGGGAACTACTACACTAGGTAAGTATTTTAAGACTTTTTATTTTAAATTTTCAAGCAAAATAAAATTCTATAAAGTCTTGCTCCATGTTATTTAGTTTTAATTTTTATTTTCTTTTAAAGTTTTACTGGCGTTGGAGAAGTGGTATTCTGTTTTGTTTTTCAGCTTTATTGGGGTATACTTGGCAAATAAAATATTAATATATTTAAAATATACAATGTGATGATTTGATATACATATACATTGTAAAACAATTCTGCAGTTGAGTTAATTAACACATCCATAACCTGAGAGGTCATATTTTACAATGGTTGAAAGTAAAGACTCCTAAGGCTGGGTTTGAAATCTACCATTACCACCATCACCACCCTCTAGCTACCAGATAGTCAGAAGTTATTTAACCCACTTTTGTCTCAGTAAAGTGAGGATTATAACAATACCTCTCTTTGAGTTCCTGTGAGGATTAACTAGGTAAAAATGAGAAACAGCTATATATCTGACACACACTCACAAGGCATCATACAAATGCTAACTGTTAAACTCAACAGATTATTTAACAATGTAGATTGTCAAATGAAGAACACAAAGTTTTCTCTGTCCTGTCTCATTATTTTCTACTATGGCACAGACCTCTGATGCTTCCAGAGTCCAGTTTAATCCATCAATTTCCCTTTTCAAAGGGGTCTTAAATAGCTTAATAGAAAAAGGAGATCAACTGGGCCTTGACTGAGTTCAAAAATACTAACCACTTAAGAGAACTGTGTACTATTTCTACCCCCAAAGTTTTCCCATTTCCTGCTTTACAAAAGGCCTGGAAAGTGGGGAGAATCTCATCTGCTTTGGTTCAGAGAATAACAGGAGTTTCAGATAATTTCACTAGGACTAGAGAATGCCTTATCTGAAAAAATCAAGAAACTGAACAAGCTACTTTACACTGAATATTAATTTCATGAGTTCATTCATTTTAGCTCTTGATTAAAAACTTGGATTATATTCCTCCTCTTAGTATTTGTCTGTGTTGTAGAGTCAAATGTGACTTCTAGAGTTTAAATGCTACTGCAGAGCAATGATCTTGTAAAATAGTAGACTAATCAACCTTTTAACAAGAAGAACAAAAATGTAGAATATTTATCTTCAAAAATTCTATCTATGACCATGACACATCAAACAACTATGTAGACCTGAATTGATCATGTCCTGGGACCATAATGGTTTACTGTCCATTTTAGATTGAAGAATGACCAAAAAGAAAAAAGAACTGAAACCATAAACCCATGCCTGTGGAAACACTATTAGAATCAGTCATATTCTTCTGCCCGATGTTCAACAATACAGAAGACAGTTCTACTTTTCTTTTCCTCTGCTAAATACTGGGGCACTTTAAAAAATCATAGGTCCTGGCTCTATACTTACTTCTAGGGGATAAAACAGATTGGTAATTAAGAATTACTTCAAGACTCAGGGGTGCCTGGGTGGCTCAGTTGGTTAAGCAACTGCCTTTGGCTCAGGTCATGATCCAGGAGACTCGGGATCGAGCCCCATATCAGGCTCCTTGCTTGGCCGGAGGCCTGCTTCTCCCTCTCTCACTCCCCTTGCTTGTATTCCCTCTCTAGCTGTGTTTCTCTCTGTCAAATAAATAAAATCCTAAAAAAAAAAAAAAAAAAAAAAAAGAATTACTTCAAGACTCTTTCCATGCCTATAAATCTAAAGACATTAACCTCATAATTCTGTTCAATCCAACTAATTACTTTGCAAGAGCTACCTTGAAGTCACCCTGCTCCAAACACTAAAACCTTCAATAATCCTTTCTGATTTTCCTCTTTGGAGTATCTATTAAGAATCTATGAAAGCAATGGTCTCCTTTACTAAACTAAATCTAATTATCTCAGCATTGCTTGATCAGCAAGTTTTTTTTAGTAAATTTTGGGAAGTCTACAATAATATCTAATAATAACATAAATTTCAAGTAAACAGAGTTATAGCATAAGCTTTAATCTGATTATGGCTCATTACACGTCACAGGATAACTCTTCTTCTGCTTCCTTTTTTTTTTTTTTCTTTTTCCTTCTCTACCAACCTAACATGTAACCTTTTATTAGGGCTATACAATTTTCTCCAAATTTTACATCTGTGTTAAAATTCAGCTTCTGTGGGTAAAGTGATCCTTTCCCTTAGAAGTACACAACAAAAATAAATAAATAAATAGAACTACATAAAATGAAAACCTCCTGACTTTGATCAAACTTACTAAAGGATTTCACTTCAAATTAGCAGTGATGTAAGATTTGGAATTTAATCTTACAACTATTTCAAGTCTTTTAAATTCTTATTCATCTCAGTAATATTATCTTTATTTTAAAAATATGTTATTTTTATTAGAATTTATTGTAAATTAGAAAATTCACAATTATTACAGGATGTCTTTAATTTTATTTTCAATTTTATGTTTTAAAGTTTCATGGGGCAATTTTCAGGAATTTAGGACTATTTTGAATACTGAACTTTCACAGTATTTTCTGTTCCCTGTTATTTCTCACTCTGACCAATTTTAAAATTCCTTGGTTATGCATAAGAGTGAAGATGATTTTATTTCAATAATAATTGCTTCCCTTAACTCAGCATACATTGATTATATAGTTTAGTGTGTTTTATTTCTTAAATATGGGTGAAGTACTAAAAAAACTATGTCCTGTTCACTACTTAGAAATTGCAATGTTTGAAGACTGTGATTTTTTTCTTCCTTTTTAAATGGAAAATGGAAGATGGAAACTGTTTCAAGAAAACAAATTAACATATTTGTAAACAGATAGTAGCCTTAAGCCTGTTGACTTCCTAGCTGGATGATATAAAAATATTATAAAATGAATAAAATTATTTATACTTGAATTTTCTTCCTTAGTGATAACATTAAATGATCTACCATTCTCACTGACCCTGTTAAATAAACTTTGTAAAAACTTTTCTAACAGGGCTAATATTTTGTTTATTTTATATTGTGATTTCACCCTTCATTCATGTTATAACTTCGATTTCTCACCAATTTAATTCTTGCTGGTATTCTTACCAATTTAAATCTTGTTTTACAGATGATAAAATAAAACTTGGATATTACCTTTTTTTTTTTTTAAGATTTTATTTATTTGACAGAGAGAAACACAGCCAGAGAGAGAACACAAGCAGGGGGAGTGAGAGAGGGAGAAGCAGGCTTCCTGCAGAGCAGGGAGCCCGATGTGGGACTCGATCCTCGGTCTCCAGGATCATGACCTGAGCCGAAGGCACTTGCTTAACCAACTGAGCCACAGAGGCGCCCCAAGATATTACCTTTTTTTAAAGATTTATGTTTTTAAGTGATCTCTACACCCAACGTGGAGCTCGAACTCACAACCCCAAGATCAAGGATCTCATGCTCTTCCAACTGAGCTAGCCAGGCATCCTTAGATATTATTTTTAAATATGATACATGCAAATTAATTTTTGCCTTCTGTAAATAGTTAAAAATAACTTTAATTTGTTATAACCTTTTTTGATATAACTTTAAATAAATAAAAATTCAAACATCTTTCTATAGGCATAATACTCTATAGAATTGGATCTTGTGTCAAATATTCTTATGTACCATACTACTTGACAACTTAAGTATAAATAAAGCAACAATAATGACCTTGGCATTGCCAGCATGATATTTAAATACTGTGATACTAAAAATAAAATGATTTTATTTCTTCTAAGGGCTACATTAACTCTTTAAAATACAGTTAAATGTTCTGTCTGATTGATTTTCTATTTCTAAGGAATAAAGAGACAAAAGTAGAACTGTAGTTATCACCAAGGACCCAAACATGTAACTAGAAACCAAATCAATACTTAATTTTAAAACATCCACAAGGAAAGTTTTAGAAATATAACATAAACTTTCTATACTAGCCCCTGAAGAGAAAACCACATGCATGGACAACCTTGCTTTTACGTAAAATTGATTTTATCTGATTTCAATACTTCTTCCTTTTTTATTAGTACAATCACCCAAAACCGTTAACTCATTATATTTTTGCTCATAGAAAGCAGTCAAGATCTTGTTAACCGCATATTCATCCAGTGTATTACAGAGCTCAAAGCTGTGGAGAACTTCTAGAACCTAATCACTTTAATACATAGTTACACTTGACTTACTATAATCTCATTAACATCAAGGACATTTATTAATATGCTTCAGTTGTGGAAGTAGTATGGCCTGGTTCCATCATAGACACATGTAAAGAATTCTAAATTATCTGTTTATTATTTAGAATGATTTTTTGTGTGTTTCAAAGGATATGGAATTTCATTACTGAGGACAAAATAAGCTAAGACTTATACACCACGCTTTTGCAGTTATAGTCATACTGTATCCTTTTATAAGTCTTCTCAGGCTGCCACAACAAAATACTACAAAACAGGTAACTCAAACAACAGAATTTACATTTCTCATGGTTCCAGAGGCTAGAAGTCCATGATCAAGGAACCAAAAATTTTGGTTTCTGTGAGAGCTCTCTTCCTGGTTCTCTTCCTCTCTGGAGAGAGACCACCTTCTCTCTCTACATCAGTGGTCTTTCCCCTGTATGCCAATATCATTGGACTACAGCCCCATTCTCATAACTTAATCCAATACTAACTGCCTCCTAAAGGCTCCATTTCCAAATACCATCACACTGGGGACATAGGGCTTCAATAACGAATCAGGCTAGAGGAAATTCATTCTCACAATACTTAAGCACAACCTATGCACTTGACTCTACCTTTCTCTCTTCTCTCCTATAAACCATCTTAAAAAACAAAAATCAGTAGAAGTTACCTGTGTAGTTGAGTTTCCAAAAAAACAATAATAAACAAAATAAAAACCTAAGATCCATCAAAAGGAAAACTTGTTGCACAATAAACATACACATTAGAGAATTACCCGTCAGGAAAAGAGGTATCCAACTGTAATAGTTCCCTCAATATTTATGATAAAATATTTAACATGAAAAAAGAAAAGAAATAGTTTTTAAATAATTGCTAAATGGTAGATTTTGAATGTAATAATTGCATCAAACTAAGCTTGGCACTTTAAAAATCCAAATCAGTAAATCCCTATGCATTCTTCAGGGTAAAGGTTTGAACAAAATACAATAAGCTCAAGCAGACTGAATTCTCCAGAATTCCAGAGCAGTTTTAGGGAGAATTTTTCATTTTTAAGAACTAATAAGAAAATGAAAATATAGATTATTTCTAAAAGTTTCAAAGAGAAAGAGATATACTTAACCCAGAATGATGAACTACACAACTCAAGGCTTTGTTTCAAATTTTTCTAAAACCAGCAAAATGCTCACTTGAAACAGCAAAGAACTGGCAATGTTGACTATGGTCACAGTAAGTAAAGAGACTGAAGGTACTCCTAATGTTGGAATTCATTAAAACGAATGTTATGTGTCAAATTAGAAATAGCTAACATTTTTACAGTTGGTTTTCACCCTGTTTTTGTATTAACAGAGGTTTAACAACAATAGATTGCTATTTTAAATACAGATTAGGTTTCACACATGTTTCAATGACTATCTGTCCATCTGTCCATCCTTCTTCCATCTCTTATCTATTCTTAAAGCTCACACGTGCTGACCCTGCAACTCTAATAAGCAATATTTGATGCTGACAACAGTCAGGAAGAATAGGTTACCCTAGAGAAAATGAGAGACACATTTAGGTTACTCAACAACTCTCAACAAAGTGTGCCTTACAAAGAATGCTTCAGTCAATTAAGGAAAGAAGCATATTTGTAAAATGTTTTATTAGCATTATGAAAAAGATGTTGTGTAAGTAATATGATGAGCTAGATGGCATAGCTGGTATTTCAATCTCCCCCTTCCCCATATAGACAATTCAATTATGCTTTAAAAAATTCAGAAGCCTTATGGTAAAAGTCTCCATGGTCTTTATGAGCGTGACCTTCAAAATTAAAATGCTAAATTGAAAAAGTGCCAATTTGCATAAGTATTGCAGTCTTGCTATTTTACAAAAAACTCAGCTATAAGCAATATCCTATGCTATAACTGTGACCTTGCATCTATAAAATGGGAGAAAATAGCATTTAAGTTCAATGAACTACTCACATTTGGAAGATACTAAAAACAGCCTAAGTCTGTAAACATAGAAGCTATATAACTTTCTGCTAATGAGGCTGTAACTGAAAAGCTCTTAAAGTAAGGTTTTTGTTAGCTGAATCCTTACTAAAGCAAACCGAGTGTCACATCTTGTTATGTAACAAAGAAATAAAATATTATGTACTAATAATACATGTAAACATATATATGCACATATCTATACTTTTATGCACATATTTCAATAGTTTGGATGCATTTATATTTACCTATATCACAATTTTACTTAATTATTGCTCATTTTGTTGCTGAGGCAATATTATAGAAAGTCAAATAAACCCACATCTCAATAAATGCTGGAAAAATTTAAGAAAAATTTACTTCAGCAGTTGAAACTTTTTGAAATAATTTTTAAAAGAAAATTCTGTTTGCTGAGTGTCAATTGCTTTCAATCAAAACAAAGTGAACAGCAAGGGGGGAAAGGTATGCGGCATAAGCAATCACTATAACCCTTTCTTGTTCTTGTGGAATGTTCACCATTGCTTGCTAATTTTTTTTTAAAGTTATGTTTTATCTTTCTATTAAAAGTGCTTTTCTTGGGGCACCTCAGTGGCTCAGTTGGTTGAGCGACTGCCTTCGGCTCGGGTCATGATCGATCCCAGAAACCCGGGATAGAGCCCCACATCGGGCTCCCTCTTCGGCGGGAAGCCTGCTTCTCCCTCTCTCACTCCCCCTGCTTGTGTTCCCTCTCTGGCTGTGTTTCTCTCTGTCAAATAAATAAAAATTTTTTTTAAAAAAAGTGATTTTCTTTAAATATACAAATTATACTGTGTCTTCTATATCTGTTACAAAGTGAAATAAAGTTCTGTAAACAGTTCCACTGACTACAGACACTTGGCCATTAAAGTATTACGACTTTATGAGCTTGTTTCTCACTTTGTATTATGCTCCACTGAGTCTACTTGAGTAAAGAGGGAATGAAGAAAATTTTAAAACATATAGCCTTCATTTCTTCTTGGGTCAAATCCTTCTTTCCTAATGTGGTATGCAGACAGAGCATATTTAATGACTTAATTATAAAACAATTCACTATGTAAGCAAAATATAGAATATGTTCTGTTTCCAACTAAATCCTTTATGTTTTATTAATGGGGAAAATCTTCCACCATTCATGGATGAACTAGCCAGCATGATTCCTGACTTTTCTGCTCAGACATGGATAATAGACAGTCATGGGTCACTCTCAACTTACTAAGAATGGTAAGTCTATTATATCAATCAAGAGTTTGGACTTGACTTAACCAACTGCTTTGACTAAGACCTGCTTCAAGTTGGAACTTCTGCTGCGGGACATGAAAGAGTGGTTAATTTCTCTCTATTTTTTGTTTGTTTGTTCGTTTATATTCTTCCTTTTTCTCCCACTTTCGCTGCCACCCTTGAGAACCTTTGTTTGACCCAGCCCTGGCAGGGAGGTGGGCTGTGGAGAGGAGTGATAGTGAATAGAAAACTCTTAGGGGACTATTTTTAAGCTAGTTTACCCTCTACATCCAGCACATGATTATAAGTCAATGGAGATTGGTGCTATAAGGATGAAATTATAAGCTAATTAAAAAAAGAAGTTAAATCAGAATCCTTTTTTAAAAGGTAATACATGTGATTTTAAGCTACATCTAATGTGTGCTTTAGTAAAGGACTAAGGCTTTGAGACTTGTGACGGTGCTCCCAGAGTTGGCACTTGGGTCCTCCCTCTGTCTCATTCTCCCTCCCACCCTACCTCCCTCAACCCCTTCCTTCCTTCCTTTCCTCCTTTCTTCCCATGAAATACAACCATATCTTTTCTTTTTGGCTTATTTGGATTTGATTTCATTCACAGAGAACAAGCAATTTTGAGTATAGGATGCCTATCCATTTTATTCCCATGGTAGACCAAATAATGGCTTCCTAGAAGATGTTCATGTTCTAATTGCCAGAACCTGAGAATGTTCCCTTGTATTGCAAAGGTAGTTCAGTAGATGTGGTTAAATTAAAGATCATGAGATTGGGGGGCGCCTGGGTGGCTCAGTTGGTTAAGCGACTGCCTTCGGCTCAGGTCATGATCCTGGAGACCCAGGATCGGGCCCCACATCGGGCTCCCTGCTTGACGGGAAGCCAGCTTCTCCCTCTCTCACTCCCCCTGCTTGTGTTCCCTCTCTGGTTGTGTTTCTCTCTGTCAAATAAATAAAATCTTTAAAAAAAAATAAATAAAGATCATGAGATTGGGAGTTAATCTTGGTTTACCTGGTTGATCCTTATAAGAGGGAAGTAGGAAGGTCAAAATTAGTGAAAGAGATGTGATCATGGAAGCAGAAGTCCAAATGATGCCATTGTTGGCTTTGAAGATGGAAGAGAACCAAAAGCCAAGGAATAGGGTAGCTTTTAGAAGTTGAGAAAGGTGAGTAGCAGATTATACCTTCAAGCCTCCTGAAGGAACATGACCCTGATGACAACTTGATTTTATCTCAATTATGGACTTTCGACCTCCAGATATTATTTAAAGCTACTATTATTTTAGTAATATGTTACAGCAACAGCAGAGAATACATTCTTCTTCTCCAATCTCTTCTAAAATTATCACATCCACAACTAATTTTATGTAATTTTTTAAGAACCTTGAATTTCTTTCTTATACCATTTCACTGAGTTTTTTTGGTTTTTTTCCCACTGATTGTTATAAAAACAAAAAGTGTTTTTTTCCTTTTTCCCTTGTATCTCATTGCTTAGCACACCATTAAATTTCCTAATTGTGAAAACAATTAAACTGTCATTTGTAAATAAACATAACTATTCTTTGTAAGTATAACAAGCAGAAAAAAAGTAAAATAAAGCCCTGGGTTTACCACAGAGTAGCTTATGGACCAGTGGCTTTTGTTGTGTTGTGGCATCTCTCAGTATATTTTTTTTTAAAAGATTTTATTTATTTGACAGAGAGAAACACAGCAAGAGAGAGAACACAAGCAGGGGGAGTGACAGAGGGAGAAGCAGGTTTCCTGCCAAGCAGAAAGCTCGATGTGAGGCTTGATCCCAGGACTCTGAGATCATGACCTGAGCCAAAGGCACTTAATGACTGAGCCACCCAGTAGCCCCTTCTCAGTCTATTTTTAAAAAAAGAAATGGAGATAAGACAGTCTTCCATCCACACAAGAAATAGTTCAAATAAAGGTCTGCTATAAGACTTTTTATTGTAATGCACCATAATAAGGAACATTAAAATTCTTTCTCTGACTTTTTATCATAACACCCAAAGACAAAAAATTTAATCTTTCCCATCTCTAGTCTGTTTTCCATGCTATGGCCAGAACTGTATTTGATTTTTGGTCATTCCTATCCTTAACTTCTTCAAGTAGTCTACTTTGCTTAAGGATAAAGACTGGACTGGTTGGCATAGGCATACATGAATTTCTAGGCTGTGGCCCTTCCTTCACATTTAGACTATCTCTAATCCCCTCCCTCTACTCTTGCCAACACTATATGGTTACCCTTATTAATTTTCTTGAGCTTCCTGACATATCTTACCCTTTTATCTTATACTTTTCTATGGCTAAAGCTTTAACCATTAAAATTCACATTAGTCATCATTTATTCAGAGAACATTTGGGTATCCCTTTTAGAACTGTTAGCAAGCCTAGACCTTATACTCATCTCTACCATTGTCTATTATCTTCACAATATTCCTGAACTTCCTGTCAGATTGAAGGGAAACAGTAGATGCTTGAGGTTGGAAACTATGTGTTTTGTTTTATTTTGTTTTCACATTTTCCCTATCCAACTGTCTAAACCTCAATATTTTCCAGGAAATAGTAAAGGAATATGAATATGTTTAGATGGACCTAACCTAAATATTTGACAAATTTCTTTAAGATGTGTTAACCTAATAAATATACACATCTTCAGCATGTTTATTGAGGAGAATCAAAATTATAACTGCTTATATTTTGAAATTATACAGCTTCCCTGTAGAAGATAGGGATTCTTCCTAAGAAGATAGAGATTATTTTATATTCTCACATTTTGTTTCCAGTTATGGAAAATGTATTTTTTTAATTGACAAAAAGTTGATTTCTCCCTGACTCAGTATTTAGTTAATTTATTTGTATACCCATAAAAATACATGCTCATTATATATCTGTAGTAACACTGGACTTAATATAGAGTATTGGAATTTTTTTTAAAAATTAGATGTAGTAGTTACTTTGTCTCAAAGATATTAACCATCAAAATATGTTACGCACACAAGGGAGATAAGCACCATAGTCAGGGCATCCCAAGTCACACTAGATTTGATTATGAAGTCACCACTGATACTTGAGAGAATTATTTCAAAAAAAGGCAGGAGTCTGATGGTTATCAAACCACTCGTAACACCTACAGACTCAACAGGAGATCGAAGAGAAGAAAAGCAGCAGTTCTAGTAACACAAAAGTGACCACTTTCTGGAAGGTAGGATGTGCGGAGAAGTGAATCAGAGGTGACACTTGGGCCGACAGACCAGGGGGGATGGGTCAGCTCCCAGCCAGCAGTAGTGCAGAGGAGCACAAAATAGGAAATTTTAGAAGTGTGCTCCACTGAGGGAAGTCACCAGAGAGGCTAAGTGGGAGGTGAAGCCCTCACTGGGACAGTGTGGTCTCAGAATATACGGGGTCACAGAAGGATACAGGGTCACAGAAGGACCCGGAGTGCCTGAGCATGGCAGAGCTCCCAGATCTCGGACCGGGGAAGCCGGGTGCAGGGACTGAGCCAAGAAGTAGGCTTTCAGCACAGGGTTACCTTAAACCGAGATCCAAGGCACATTCAGGCCACTGTTCTTCGAGTAGGGACCCTACACATGGCAGATCCGGGGAGACCTCCTCTTTCCTCCACCAGGAGGGGCAGCACCGGAGTTTGCTGCAGGAATCTGCTGGGTTTGGAGACTCCAAATAAGGCCGAGCTCCAGAGACAGAAATACCCGCCCGGTCATAGGCTGGGTGAGACTGGACTGTAGCCAGAGATGAGGGAGACCGGAGTGATTAACTGCTTTACTCTGAGGGTGCACTGAGGAGTGGGATCACGCTCAGTCTTGTCCTCCAAAGCTGTATAGAAAGCGTTAAGGGAAAAAAAGCTACGAGAGCGAACCTGGGCAGATTCCTTAGCCTGGCGCCTGGCAAGGATGGGGTAGTTCCATCTTGGGCAAAGACATTTGAGAATCACTACAAGAGGTCCCTCCCCCAGAAGATCAGCGAGGACATCCAGCCAAGACCAAGTTCACAGATCAATGAGAACTGTGGAACCCCAGAGCTAGGGCAATGAATGCATCATGTAGAATTCATGGCTTTTTCCCCATGATTCTTTAGTCTTTCAAAGTTAAATTTTTTTAATTTAATTTTTTCTTATTCTACTTTTTAATTTTTTAATCTCTTTCCTATTTTGATGTTTTTGATTTTATCAATACTTTTTTAAAAGAATCTTTTTCAATTTTCTTTCTTTTAGTCATATTCTATCCCTTCATTGTATTTAAACTTACTTTTTTGTATACATATAGGTTTTTCTTTCTCTAAAAACTTGGGATACAGTTTCTTCTAATAGATAAAAATATACCCTAAATCTAGTGCATGGCTCTGCTCTAGTCTCCAACCTCACCACATTCTTTCTTTTTCTAACCAACATCTTATCAATTCCTTTTATAGAATCTTTTTTTTTTATTTTTCTGCTTTACAGTCATATTCCATCCTTTCATCATTATATCCTTATTTTTGTACATATATAAGTTTTTCTTTCTTTAACATTTTGGGGGGAAGTTTCTTCTAACAGACCAAAACATACCCCAAATCAAGTCTATGGCTCTGTTCCTTTCACCAGCCTAATCATACACATAGAGAGAGACAAAAAGATACAGATAGAAATAGACAGATATAGATTTTTTTTTCTTTCTTCTCCCCCCAGTTTTGGGTCTCTTCTAACTAGGTTAGTGTATATTTCTCTGGGATCATTGCTACCTTTTAGTATTTTGTTCTCTCATTCATCTATTCTTATCTGGATAAAATGACAAGGTGGAAAAACACCTCAAAAAAAAAGAATAAGAGGCAGTACCGATGGCTAGGAACCTATTCAATAAGGACATTAGTATAGTAACATGTCAGAACTAGAGTTCAGAATGATGATTATCAAGGTGTTAGCTGGGCTTAAAAAAAGCATGGAAGATATTAGAGAATCCCTTTCTGGAGAAACAAAATCTCTTTCTGGAGAAATAAAGGAACTAAAATCTAACCAAGTTGAAATCAAAAAAGCTATTAATGAGGTGCAATAAAAAATGAAGACTCTAGGGCACCTGGGTAGCTCAGAGGGTTAAGCCTCTGCTTTGGGCTCAGGTCATGATCTCAGGGTCCTGGGATCGAGGCCCGCATCAGGCTCTCTGCTCGGCAGGGAGCCTGCTTCATCCTCTCTCTCTACCTTCCTCTCTGCCTACTTGTGATCTTTCTCTCTGTCAAATAAATAAATTAAACTAAATTAAATGGAGACTCTAACTTCAGGATAAATGAGGCAGAAGAGAGAACTAGTGATACAGAAGACCAAATAATGAAAAATAAAGAAGCTGAGAAAAAGAGAGACAAACAACTACTGGACCATGAGGGGAGAATTTGAGAGATAAGTGACACCATAAGATGCAACAATATTAGAATAATTGGGACCCCAGGAGAAGAAGAAAGAGAGAGAGGAGCAGAAGGTATATGGGAGAAAATTATAATAGAGATTTTCCCTAATTTGGCAAAAGGAACAAGCATCAAAATCCAAGAGGCACAGAGACACCCCCCCCCTCAAAATCAATAAAAACAGGTCCACATGCCATCATCTAACAGTAAAACTTACAAGTCTCAGTGAGAAGGAGAAAATCCTGAAAGCAGCTCAGGAGAAGAGGTCTGTAACCTACAATGGCAGAAATACTAGATTGGAAGCAGACCTATCCACAGAGACCTGGCAGGCCAGAAGGGACTGGCATGATATATTCAGAGCACTAAAAAAGAAAAATATGCAACCAAGAATACTGTATCTAGCTAGCTGTCATTGAAAATAGAAGGAGAGATAAAAATCTTCCAGAACAAAAACTAAAAGAATTTGCAAACACCAGACCAGTCCTACAGGAAATATTGAAAGCGGTTGTCTAAGCAAAGAGAGAGCCTAGAAGTAACAGACCAGAAAGGAACAGAGACAATATACAGTGACAATCACTTTACATGAAATACAATGGCATTAATTCATATCTTTTAAAAGTTACCCTGAATAAAAATTGACTAAATGCCACCAATCAAAAGACAAAGGGTATCAGAATGGATAAAAAACCAAGACGCATCACTATCCTGTCTCCAAGAATCTCATTTTAGACCCAAAGACAACTCCAGATTTAAAGTGAGGAGTGGAAAACAATTTACCATGCAAATGGACATCAAAAGAAAGCTGGGGTGGCAATCCCTTTTTCAGACAAATTAGATTTTAAGCCAAAGACTATAGTAAGAGATGAGGAAGGACGCTATATCATACTTAAAGGGTCTGTCTAACAAGAAGATCTAACAATTTTAAATATCTATACCCATAACAGGGAGCCAATTATATAAACAAATTAATAACTAAATCAAAGAAACACATCAACAACAATACAATAATGGTAAGGGATTTTAATACTTCCCTCACTGAAATGGACAGATCATCTAAGCAAAAGATCAGGAAGGATACAAAGGCTTTAAATGACAGGTCCAGGTGGACATCACAGATATATTCAGAACATTCCAACCCAAAGCAACAAAATACACATTCTTCTCTAGTGCACATGGAACATTCTCCAGAATAGATCATATCCTGGGTCACAAATCAGGTCTCAACCAGCACTAAAAGACCGGGATCATTCCCTGCATATTTTCAGATGACAGTGCTTTGAAACTAGAACTTAACACAAGAGGAAAGCTGGAAAGAACTCAAATACATGGAAGCTAAAGAGTATCCTACTAAAGAATGAATGGGTCAACCAGGAAATATAATTTTAAAAAATTCATGGATACAAATGAAAATGAAAACAAAACTGTTCAAAATCTTTGGGGCACAGCAAACGCAGTCCTGAAAGGAAAGTATATAGCAATACAAACCTTTCTCAAGAAACAAGAACGGTCCCAATTACACTACCTAACCCTACACTTAAAGGATCTTGAGAAAGAACAGCAAAAAAAAAAAAATCCTAAACCCAGCAGGAGAAAAGAAATAATAAAGATCACAGCAGAAATCAAGAAATAGAAACCAAAAGAACAGTAGAACAAATTAATGAATCTAGGAGCTGGTTCTTTGAAAGAATTAACAAGATTGATAAACCCCTGGCCAGATGAATCAAAAAGAACAGAGAAAGGACCCAAATTAATCAAATCATGAATGAAAGAGGTGAGATCACAACCAACATCGAAGAAATACAAACAATTATAAGAACGTATTATGAGCATCTATACACCAACAAATTTGACAATCTGGAGGAATTGGATGCATTCCTAGAGACATATAAACTACCAAAACTGAACTAGGAAGAAATAGAGTACCTGAACAGACCTATAACCAGTAAGAATATTGAAACAGTCATCAAAAATATCCCAAGAAACAAGAGTCCAGGGCCAGATGCTTCCCAGGCGAATTCTACCAAACATTTAAAGAAGAATTAATATCTATTCTCCTAAAACTGTTCCAAAAAACAGAAATGTAAAGAAAACTTGCAAACTCATCTTATTAGACCTTACCTTGATCTCAAAACCACACAAAGACCCCATCAAAAAAGAGAATTACAGAGCAATATCCTTGATGAACACAAATGCAAAAATTCTCACCAAAATACTAGCCACTAGGGATCCAACAGTACATTAAAAGGATTGTTCATCACAAACAAGTGGGATTTATTCCTGGGCTGAAAGGTTGTTCAATCACTACAAATCAATCAATGTGATACAGTACATTAAACAAGAATCATACGATCCTCAATAGAGGCCAAAAAAGCATTTGACAAAGTACAGCATCCTTTCTTGATCAAAATGCTTCTCAGTGTAGGGATGGAGGGTACATACCTCAAAATCATAAAAGCCATCTATGAAAAACCCACAATGAATATCATTCTCAATGAAGAAAAAATGAGAGCTTTTTTCCTAATGTCAGGAACACAGCAGGGCTGTCCACTAACACCACTGTCATTCAACACAGTACCAGAAGTCCTGGCCTCAGCAAAAATACAGCAAGAAAATAAAAGGCATCCGAATTGGCAAAGAAGTCAAACTCTCACTTCTTGCAGATGATATGATACTTAATGTGGAAAACCCAAAAGAAAACTCACTCCAAAACTGTTAGAACTCACGCAGGAATTCAGTAAATGTCAGGATATAAAATCAATGCACAGAAACCAGTTGCATTTCTATATACCAACAGCAAGACAGAAGAAAGAGAAATGAAGGAGTCAAACCCATTTATAATTGCACTCAAAATTGTAAGATACTTCAGAATAAACCTAACCAAAGAGGCAAAGAAACCATACTCAGAAAACTATAAAGTACTCATGAAAGAAATTGAGGAAGACACAAAGAAATGGAAAAACGTCCCATGCTGATGGATTGGAAGAACAAATATTGTGGAAATATTTGTGCTACCTAGACCAATCTATACATTTAATGCAATCCCTAACAAAATACCATCAATGTTTTGCAAGGAAACGGAACAAATAATCCTAAAATTTATATGGAATCAGAAAAGACCCTGAATAGCCAGAGGAATACTGAAAAAGAAAACCAAAGTTGGCATCATCACAATTCCCAACTTCAAGCTCAATTACAAAGCTATAATCATCAAGACAGTATGGTACTGGCACAAAAAGAGAAACATAGAAAAATTAAACAGAATAGAGATCCCAGAAATTGATCCTCAACTCTATGGTCAACTCACCTTCAACAAAGCAGGAAAGAATGTCCAATGAAAAAAGACAGTCTTTTGAACAAATGGTGTTTGGAAAATTGGACAGCCACATGCAGAAGAATGAAACTGGACCATTTCCTTACACCACACACAAATAGACTCAAAATGGATGAAAGACCTCAATGTGAGATAGGAATCCATCAAAATCCTTCAGGAGAACACAGGCAGCAACCTCTTTGACCTCAGCTGCAGCAACTTCTTCCTAGAAACATTGCCAAAGGCAAGGGAAGCAAGGAAAAAAAATGAACTATTGGGACTTCATCAAGATCAAAAGCTTTTGCACAGGAAAAGAAACAGTCAACGAAACCAAAGACAACCAACAGAATGGGAGAAGATATTTGCAAATGACATATCAGATAAAGGACTAGAATCAAAAATCTATAAAGAACTCCTCAAACTCAACACCCAAAGAAAAAATAATCCAATCAAGAAATGGGCAGAAGACATGACAGAAATTTCTCCAAAGAAGACAGCCAAATGGCCAACAGACACATGAAAAAGTGCTCAACATCCCTCAGCATCAGGGAAATACACATCAAAACCACAGTGAGATACCACCTTACACCAGTCAGAATGGCTAAAATTAACCAGTCAGGAAACAACAGATGTTGGCAAGGATGTGGGAAAAAGAGGAACCCTCCTATACTATTGCTGGGAATGCAAGTTGGTGAAAGCATTCTGGAAAATAGTATGGAGGTTCCTCAAAAAGTTGAAAATAGAGCTACCTCATGACCCAGCAATTGCACTACTAGGTATTGACCCTAAAGATACAAATGTAGTGATCCAAAGGAGCACGTACACCTAATTGTTTATACCAACAATGTCCACAGCCAAACTATGAAAAGAACCTGGATGTCTATCAAGAGATGAATGGATAAAGAAAAAGTGGTGTATCTATATAATGGAATATCATGTAGCCATCAAAAAGAATGAAATCCTGCCATTTGCAATGATTTAGATAGAACTGGAGAGGATTATACTTAGCAAAATAAGTCAATCAGAGAAAGACAATTATCATATAATCTCTCCGATATGAGGAACTTGAGAGGTGGAGGGGGTCGTGGGGGATAGGGAGGGAAAAAAATGAAACAAAATGGGACCAGGGAGACAGACAAACCATAAGAGACCCTTAATCTCAGGAAATGAACTGAGTGTTGCTGGGGGGTAGGGGGGTGGGGAGGTATAGGGTTGCTGGGTTATGGAATAAATAAATAAACAAACAAACAAATAAATAAATAAATAGTCTGCAGATAAGAAATACTGAGCCAAAAATAAATAAATAAATAAATAAATAAATAAATAAATAAATAAATAAATAAAAGGCAAGAGTCTGACTATAAGGATTGAGTGATAAAAAGAAAGATAACCTTTGGCAGAAGACATACATTATTTTATCAAGGATATTTGAAGTGAAGGAAAAATTAACAGAAAAATAGAAATAACTTTTAGGGACCTGCAGGGTCCCTTAGGATGCAGAATACTTGAAGGATATTTCTAAGCACGGAGAGAGAGAGACAGAGAAAGAGAGAATTAAATAGGTCGTAATAACAGAAAAGAAATAAGGTATGAATGAAGTTATGGATAGGAAAAAAAGGAAGAAGGATAGAGGTGGATATTTCATAGCTGACAAAGGGAGAAGTTCATATTAAAGGGCTTTACCTTAGTAGAGCAAATTCTTTCATAACTGAAAAGAAAGGGTAGTGTTAAGTTTGCTGAGACTAAATATTTTTGTAAAAGTTGAATGTAAAACAAAATGGAAGATCTGTAAAAGATGCCAGATGACAATTAGAACGTAGATACAATAATTAATATAAATTTGTCCTTGGAAAAGTAGGATCTAAACTTAATTTTCTTGAACAAGAAAAAAATATGAGGTTACAACTTTCTAAAGATATTGAATTTGTTTGAAGAAAGTGTAAAGATAAGTACTAGCTGATATGCTGATTTTAAACTGTAAGAAAGCAATAATGATAAAGTCAAAGAACATTTAAGAAAGGTAACCATAGACTAGTCAGAAAGACTCAGTACTTATAAACAACATCAGAAATTTACTAGACAAAAAGAACAGGAGTTTGAGTCCAGTGGTAGATTTGAAAATCTACAGTTAACTTTCCCTGCTACCCTATTCTGTAGGCTGAAAAGCTGAGATGCATTGGAGCACTCCAATTCAATTTGAGAAAGCAGTGACCCAGGCATATGCAATGTGAAAATTTCACTGTCCACTTCCCCAAAGTTCTTTGCTCACAGGCATGCTTCATTATGTAGGAAAAGTTCAGTAGATATTGCTAACTATGTTAGTTTAAGGTACTCGTATTAAATTTCAGATATTAGTTCTCAATTCCAACTATGAAATGGGGAGGCTAGGAAAGGGGAAAAAATAGACTTGAATAATAAGATTTTGATTTCTAGGATGATTAGATTTAGCCTCTAAAATGACAGGTTACAAATTTCTTCCCATTGGCTCGAATGGAAAACGAAAATAAAAATATGACTAAGGAAGACAGCAATGCATTTAGAATAAGAAACTCATCAAACTTTTCAACAAAGAAGGATTGAATGACTGATAGCAATGGTAGAAGAGATTGATTTACAACTTTGTGGTTCTAAATATTGGATCAATCTTTAGACACAACTGTGAATGAAGTATCTATTAGGATTCAGTATTTTTGGTGTTCCCTCTCTGTCAAAATCAAAAGTGTCATTAAAGTATAGCTATAAATACAGGTAAGGATATATGAAATTTTCTTGTTTCCTGTCATGGTAAGAGATATTCAGCTGCTTTGTAACAACCCAAGAAAATTCAAATTATAGAAGGTTCAAGTCTGATTTATATGCCTTCTTTAAGAAACCATTTTTCCAGATAAGAAAGTTTCTCATCTTATTAAGTCTATATACAATGATTTGAATGGAATATCATTAAGGTGGGAAATAATCACACATCTTAAAAGTAGGTTACAATGAATCAACTGATTGCAGAACTGCTTTGCAATGATAACATAGGAAGGAAATTAACTTACATTAAGAATATTATAAATTTCATTACATGAAATTACCATACTAAAGATTTGTAAAACCATATTTATAAATAGAATGATCTATTTAAAAAATGTGTAAGTCTTACATATATTTCAGTACATCTAACTGTTGAAGAACAAGGCCTTTACGGAAAACAAAACAAGACAAAACAAAACAGTACTGAACAATACGAAAAAAAATGGGCTTGAAAAAGTACTGGAAATGCATACATGTATTTTTTTAAAGAAACTTTTTATATTAAATTTTAAAATATGTTAAATACTTTTACCTACTTAAACCAAAGTTTGATATGTTACCTTTGCCTAGGTTTCTAGTTTCATTTAAAGAAAAGTTAAATTTGGGGCATCTGGGTGTCTCAGTTGGTTAAGCATCTGCCTTCGGCTCAGGTCATGATCCTGGAGTCCTGGGATGGAGCCCCACATTGGGGTCCCCGCTCAGCAGGAAGCCTGCTTCTCCCTTTCTCACTCCCCCTGCTTGTGTTCCCTCTCTAGCTATGTTTCTCTCTGTCAAATAAATAAATAAAATATTTAAAAAAAGAAAAGAAAAGAAAGGTTAAATTTAACATTTTTTAGTCAAAAAGATATCATATCCATTGTGCTTTGGACTTAAAAATGTTTACTTATTCATAGCATCGCCAGACATTTTTTCTCTAAAGCTATTTTGTTTTGTCTATTTAAATACATAATTATATTAACAGAATCTTCAATCTCTCTCTCTCTCTCTCTCTCTCTCTCTCTCTCACACACACACACACACACACACATATATATAAATACATATATATATATATTGGTTCATCTAATAAGTCTCTTTCGTTTTACATATACCATTTTTCCTCAAAGCTAGTAAAATATATTAGGCTGAGCTTTTATTTATTTTGTCTGTTTTTGAAATCTGTGGTTCAGTCTTCTAAATACGTCTAATATTATAAGTCTGATAATTTTTTTTTAGGTGCAACAGAGATTTCTAGATAAAGAACAATTTTCAGTAAAGACCAAGATTTTGAGGGACAAAAAAATGAAATTTATAGCCAAACAACTGTCAGGCCATATCAATGAATAAGTAAAAAAAAAACTGAATCTATTATTAAAAATAATTTTAAAAATCACCTTGCATTTCCCTGTTATGCGCTCTCACACCCATAGATCAAACATTTGTTACAAAGAGATTCAGATTTTATTTTTATGACTAATCATTGTGTTCCTTTTTTATTTACCTATTTACGTATCATGAACTGTTAATGTTCTCTCCTAAATTCATCAGAGCCATCCTCAGTCAGACCTTCCTTCTAGTTGTAATTTTTCATATTCTGTCTCATAGTTGATTGGGTACATTCAGATGTATACCATTACATTGGCAAATATGACATATGTGCAACATACTATCATTCTCAATGCAGATAAATAATACATTATTTACAACTTATAAGACTAGAGTCTGAGGATAGATCAAAACAACTCAATATGATTCATTTCCACGTATAAAATTTTAGTGAAAGGAGTGCATCATATCATTGCAATGATATGACTTGTTTATAAGAAGAAATAGATGATAATTTATAGAAATGATTTATGCAATTCAAGAACATACGAAAAGTAATACGCCAAGGAAAGTGTAATTATAGGAGATTAGAACTAGAATCAACTTTAGAAAAAAAACAGATATTACAAACTCCTTAAGAATTCAGAGAGCTGTCCAAAGTCCCACCGAGGCAGATACTAGCAAAACTGAGACCATGAATCACCAAGCCTCCTAATCTTAGTGAACTGCCCTTTTTTGTGCTCCCTTCTGGTCTAGCGTATTGGGTATTAATTTTAATCCAAGGCATGCCATAGTTAAGTAGCTATTTCTAACCCTTTTTTTTTTAGATCATTTTTCCCTCCTCCTTAAATCACAACTAAACTTAATAGATCCCTGTTAAATAAAGTCTTCTTTCTCCTGGTTACCATGAACCCATAACTTCCCAGGTATGTAAGCAACATTATCATGCAAGGTTATCATGCCTAAACAGATGTAATTCTATTACTTTAATCTCATTTTCACACTAAGCATATTTTCAACTAAACAAAGTACAAAATAATTTAATGACCTGATTATCAGGACAAATTCCTTAAATATCATAGCAGCCAACTTGGAATAACAAGTTTACAGAAAAGTAGTAATGACATTAAATATTTAAAATTGTATGAAATATTGAAATACAATTCTGAGGAAAAAATTCACAATCTATTAACATATTCACTCCGTTTTATCTGAATCTTTCATTTTATTCCAAGGAAGATTGAGGTTAATGGTTCAGAGGAAAAGAAGGAAGGTCATAAATAAAAATACTTCATCTAATTTTCAACATGTAATAAGAACAATGGATTTACAGTTTATTCTTTTTCTTTTAATGCCTATAGAAATAAGTATTGTTAATAAAAATTTCCTTGAAAAGTGACTACAGAAACATACAACCTTCAACTGATTCTATGGAGTCTTTCTGAGACAACTATAGCCACTGGTTTTCTTGTATATTCTTTTTATCTTCCAAAACTATAAATGTGTGTTATTACTTCTTCATCTTTCTATTTGTTTCAGAAATTTCATTGTTCTTAGTATGAACTCAGCAACTTGAGAACTGTCTTTCATTCCTTCCTAAGATTAAGACCTACTACGAGAACATTAAAAATCACTAACTTCAAACATCAGCTTCTAACTAGCTTAAACAATACACCCAAAATTTGCAAGGAGAAAACACATATTTATTTTCATGCTTTTAAAGCAAGAAAATGTGACAACTAGGACAATGGGAAAAATTAGGACTGTTTTATGCCTGTATGTAAAAGCATACATTTATTATTAGAAATTCTTAATCTACAATCAAAATACCTTTTCTTTTCCTACCAAGCTCTAAATAAACAGAATAAAAATATTGGTGTTACTGCTTAGGAATCTACAATATACAATTTCCATTATTTATGCTGTTAGTAATCAAAGGTTTAAAATGAATACTTCTAGAACTTGCGCATTCCCTGTTTGGGGGAACATGTAAGATAATTCAACTCCAAAACACAGGAGATTAATTTTCAGTTTGCTGTCAGGATTAAAAGGAAACATTTTACACATGCAATTTCCACCAGGACTTTTAAGACCTATGTGTATAAAAATTATATATAATACACAAGAATCTTGTTTCCTGTGGTGAGAAAAACTCTACATATCTGCTTTTATGACACTTGGGAATAATTCTTTTAATTATAGATGTGTTCATAGTTACTAAATATACTTGATAAATTGATAGGTCTAAAGTACAAACAAAAAAGTACATACAAAACATAAAAAGATGAAAAAGTAAGAAAAACTTTCTTAGATTTAACTTTTTATTTATTACAGTAGCCATGGTAATTTAACTGTTTCTTTATTGGAGAAATTTATTTTCCATCATTAGCTACTTTTTGATGCTGATTTCCTTTTTTAAAATTCAGTTTATACACAATTTAAAAATACTGTAAAGCAGTAGAACAGCAGCTTTTTCCCCTCTTCATTCAAAAGCTAGATAACCAATTCTTAATTATTTCAAATAACATTGTATTAACTTATTTATTATCAATTTATTATTTTATTAATTCAGAAATGTAAGGGTATTGTTTAATGTGTGAATAAACATACTTAGAAATAAGAAAATGTGAGGAACCCTGAATACCTGGTTTTCACATCCTTCTTCCCTGCTCTTTTCACTTTATATTGAACATATTAGATCTGTGTTTTTCAATATGTATGTTGATTCCAATAATTTGTTATTTATGGATAGAAAGCTATTTTCATAATAAAGATATAGTAAGTAAAAATACAGGTATTATTACCTCTGGGAATATGAAAATAGAAATACAATGTATAAATTAGGTATTCTATCCTATTGCATACATTATTTAGTTTTTTGGATTTAGTTTTGATTTATCAAGTAGGAATCAATGGTAGTTACATAAATTTGGTAATTGTATGGAGCAGCATGCATGCGGGTTTCTTTGGCTCCACTGTATACTGGTATGAGTTGTATGAACTTGGGCTGGTTATTCAATTCTCTAAGCTTTAGCTCTCTCCATACAATGCATGCCTATCTCACTAAATTGTGAGGATCAAATAAGGTAACCTATGAAAAGCAGGTAGCACAGTTTCTGGCATGTAGTTAGAGCTAAGAATATAAGATATTATAATTATAATTATTAAATTTATTTTGGCTTCTTATTCTGGGTTTTACAGAAATTAACTATGTGGCTTTGTTTCTTCTCTCTCTTCTCAAAGCCTAGCAGAACATGAACTTAATATCATGAGAAAAAATGATTCATTAATATAATTATACCAACATGCATAAAGTACTCTTATTAAGTCAATTTTTCTCAAATTTTAATAAGTATTAGGCAGTGTTACAAATAGAATGGTATGAAAAGATGAGTAAGATCCACCATAGGTGCACAAAGACGTTAGATTTTTTAATGGTGACTGACAGATAAAGAACATTCATGACAAACAAGTAATGATAAATATATTTTTTTAAAAAAACCCTCATTTCCTTTGTAATTCAAATTATGGAAGTTCTCATACTTTGCAGTCGCAGAAACCTTTTGTTCTACAAAACTCGCTTACTGATATGATCAAGAGAATTAGTGGTTTTGCAAAAGAACTTCTGAGAGTCAGGCAAAGAAGAATTTTTGAGAATGTTAAGAATTATTGTCCAATTCCCTGAGATGCTTGCGGCAGGAATTTGGAAATACATACATCCCTGTTTTTTCCTACAAGGCACAGGTAACAACAAGGTAAACCAATTTTTTCTTACCATCTACCATCTGGTAGGTTGTTTTCATTATGGTGATGATCAAGTCTTCATAGTAATCCACTGTAATTCTGTGAAGAGGAATTATTTTACACACAGGAAAAATGGAATTCATAGATGTCAATACGAGGCCACAGAGTGGCTAAATAGCAAGTGAAATTGTAAACTCATTTGTTTTATTTCATAGCCAATGGTCTATTCATAATACAAGACAGCCTATTTCATTTCTCCATTTTCATTCTCCAAACTTGAGCATTACTGAAATAGACCTAATTCTTTACAATTTTTCAATTTTTATCTATGGTTTGAATATTGATGGCTGTAAGTCTTATTATTTTTCTTTTTATCTACTTCCTTGATTTATTATTTAAAGACTTTATTTATTTATCTGATAGAGAGAAAGAGAGCACAAGCAGGGGCAGCTGCCGAGGGTGAGGGAAAAGCAAGCTCCCCACTGAACAAGGAGCCCAACATGTGGCTTGACCCCAGGATACTGGGATCATGACCTGAGCCAAAAGCAGCTACTCAACCAACTGAGCCACCCAGGTGCCCCTAACTTAATTTTTTCTAATAACTACTTGAAAATTCAAAGTGATAATCAGAGTTCTATCTTCAGTATATCTTTATTATAGTTTATATCTTCATTACCTTTTCCATAATTCACTTTTTCCATAAAATAGTCACTGTTCTGAAACTAATATAACATATTCACTGTTTCTAATAGCCTAGTTTTTTTTTTCTTCTAAAGCCCCACCAAATGTTTAAATTGTCAGTTGGATCTGAGTTGACATATTATTTGTATGGCTTAGCTAATATTATAGCACATTAATAATTATTTGGTTTCTTCACCCTGTATTGAAGCAAATGGCTTAAGTTTATGCCCTTTGATTTAAAGCAATATGGATCTTGGTCACTAACAATTTTTCCTGAACAAAAAATAACTTCCCTCACATTCAGCTACAAGGTAAATAAATTCTGGGGATATAATGTATAGTATGGTGACTGTAATTAACAGCACCACATTATATCTTTGACAGCTGTCAAGGAATCTTAAATGTTATTGTCAGACACCCACAAAAAGTAATTACATGAAGGAACGGAGATGTTAACTAACTTCATCATGGTAATCATTTAGCAACATATGTGTATCAAATCATCACGTTGTACACTTTAAACTTTACATATGTTATATGTCAATAATATCTCTATAGTGCTAGAAAAATTTGTAACCCATTTTTACTGTAATCTTTTTTTTAAAGATGTTATTGTATTAAATAATTTAAAACTTGGACTTGAGTGGTAGCAAAGCGAATGAAAAACATAGTGTTGGTATAAAAGAAAGTAACAATAACATATCTATACATGGATATGGAATAACAAGGGCTCAACCACCTCAATTATACAATTTGGTCCTTCTTTTGAACAATACTTAATCCTGTCATTAAAATAAGCAAAGGGTAGCTGCAAAAAGAACACTATGTAGAAAACATTGATTTTATAAGGTCTAATGTATATCTGGACAGAGACAATTAGTAACAAGTTTGAGGACTGCATAGTTAATAATTCAGTAGGAATGGCCCATATACATGAAATGACATACAGAGATGAAGTGACATGTTGAATAATGAAAAACATAGAGATGAAAAGTAATAATTTCCTAGACTGGAGATAGGTGGGGAGAAAAGATAGATAGAGAGGAGCTTATAGGTTACTAAAGAGAATGGATCTACTTCATCTTCTCAGGAATAAGAAAATGGCAGCATGCAATGCCCCAGCTCTTTGTGTGTACACACACACACACACACACACACACACACACACACAATCTTATTCTCAATCTGTTGCTTATTACACTGCTGGGATCTCTGCCTTTCATCCTCCACTCCCCTGCTTCCTTTGTTCTTCTCTGGAAAAAGCCTTCCAACTAGGGGTGGGATGGTTTATTGGAAAAGACGTAAAGGTCTTGGACCTCAGTGTTTGGGAATACTTCTAGTCAGTGTGGGTAATATATCTATACTCCTGTTTCTTTAAGACCTACATGATATCTCCAATGAAAACCATCATCCTTTTCCTACCTTCCTCATTGACTACCATCCTTAAGGCACAGCTTATAATCCTTTCAGCTCCCCTCTTAAATAGGTCCTTGGTGCAGAAATTGCGGTTTTCTCCAAAACTCCCATTCCCCTACTCATCCTGGTGTTGCTTTCATTTTTTCCCCCTTTTCCTCAAGTTCCTTCTTTTAGTATTACCTCCATGGCTACCACCCAACATTTTCTCAAATACACCCTTTTCTTTGGCAAGAAATCATCTTGGGCAATAACTCAGGATGAGTCTCTGACCTACTACACTTAGAGTTTTGGATTTTAATGTACTTATTCATGTATTTATTCTTCAGCAAACTAGGAAGTCAGTATTGCATACTCAGCCTTGCCCCATGATGCATCTAGGAAGATGGGATCCAAGAAGGCATAAAGTCAAGAATGTCAACCTGGCACAGAGAAATGCAAAGAGCCACTAGACCCAAGGGTCATGAGGACCAAGATTATGGACTTTTTATTACCAGAAAATTGTGTAAACCAATGGCCTAAATCATGGTGCTACATAAGACTCTGAAACTGTTACTCAACGAGGGAGTAGCAGAAGGACAAAAAACAAAAGAAAACAAAAGAGTAACAAAAAACAAAACAAAACAAAAATCAACTGGGTTTACAGCTAACCCAAATGAATGATGTCCAAAATCAGAAATTGAAATAAAGTTAAAAAAAATAAATGAACAAAGGATAATTATTGCACATCTGGGTTAATGGAAAAGGATTTATAGCTGCTATCCTTCGTGATCAGAGCTGTGAGGGGGAATAGGCTGTTACAGGAAACGTTCATGCGTGTGTGTGTGTGTGTGTGTGTGTGTGTGTGTAAAAGGAAGAGTACGAGAAGAAACATCAAAGAAAAGTAAATTAAAAGGTAAATGGAAAAGTAGGTAAGAGCATGGGGGAAGTGTGGTAAAGGATGAATGAAGTTGAGAAACTGTACCGCCGATAATAAAGTATTTTGAATTACTCTTTCTTAAGCAGATTCAGACTCTGATACTTCTCTCCTTAATCCTGGATTTCCTACAGAATGTCCTCTCAAAGTTAGGTGGCTTTCTCTTTCCACAAATGCCATCAGGCTGTGAGTTTCTCAATAAAACCTAGCCCAATACTGAAAGGCTGAATTTAACTCCAGTGTATGACAGCACCACACAGACTGCTGTGTCAATCAAGGCACTACCACTGTGACATTATGCTTATACTTTAACCACATAGTGCATTGAGTCATAGCCTGTATTTTTCTATGCCAAAACACTTGTGTAATGTTATGTTATCATTTACAAATCGTAAAACAATTTAAGCAGTAATTTTATACTTGAAGGTTTCAAAACTGATGAACTTATTGAATATGATGATTAGTTTTATGTGTCAATCTGCTTGGACAAAGTATACAGATATTTGGTTAAACATAATTCTAGAATTTGCTGGAAAGGTATTTTTTTCAATGAGACTAACATTTAAATTAGTTGACTTTCAGTAAAACATTACCCTCCATAATGTGGGTGGGCTTCATCCAATAACTTGAAGGCCTTGAAGGAACAAAAACCAAGAAGGAAGTGTGCCACCAAACTGCTTTTGGACTCAAACTGCCAGCTCTTTCCTGGTCTACCCTTGCCAAGCCTTCACAATCCTGTGAGCCAATTCCTTAAAATAAATCTCTTTCTCATTCTCTCTCTCTCTCTTTTAAAATATTTTATTTATTTTTCAGAGAAAGAGAGAGATTGAGAGAGAGAGAGAGAGGAAACACAAGCAGAGGGAGCAGCGAGAGAGAATCAAGCTTCCTGCTGAGCAGGGACCCTGATGCAGGACTCAATCCCAGGACCCTGGGATCATAACCTGAGCTAAAGGCAGATGCTTAATGACTGAGCCACCCAGGCATCCCTCTCTCATTTTTTTAACAAGAAAAAAATAGTTATTTGCAATATGGTCCAGTCCTCATCAGTTAATTACAGCATAGGTGTAATAAAGAGTCGTTTATGCCAGAGCAGTGTTCCATACCTCCCAAGGCAGCAAGCCCTTCTCCCTCAGAGATCCATGCTCCAAACAAAACTGAAAACACAAAAAAGCGAGTCTAGGATGAAGTTCACCCCAGATTTCACCATGTTTATCCTTCCTCCACAGCCTTCAAGCTCCCTGACGGTAGGGTAGCCTTCTACCCTTTCATCCCCAATTAGCAACAGAAAATTATATGTTATATATTCATATATATATATGAATGAGACAGATGCAGAGCTCTATCTCTCCTATTGGGTCTGATTCTATACATAACCCCAATTAAGACACTAAACATTAAAATCATCCTTTGAATACATAAATAAAAATAGATTCTTGGGACAAAGATTTACACTCCCTATAGTATTTCAAATTGTGAGAAAGCTTTTTAGAAGACCTGTTTTTTTTTTTTAATTTTACAGAGAGAAAGTAAGAAAGTTTGAAAACAAACTTTATTATATTTATTCTATTTCCCATCCTCCATAGGTACAGATGCACATATTCCTTTTGAGCAAACTGATCACACGGGGCAGTAACATTCTAAGTTCATTGTACTTGCAGGTTATTAACAAACAGGGAAAATGTCAGTGAACGTCTTTGAGAAGCCATGAACAATGTATTGATTTGGGTCTTTTATGTTTTTATATGTGATTTTTCCATTGAGCATATAAAATAGTGTCACATTGCTCTGTATTGAAATGAGTATTTCCCTGAAAAGAATGGGAATTCCCATCATAAATTATAGGTCAAAGGTAAGACAGAGAAAAATCCTGAATAGACCCAGGAAAATAGTGGCTGATACTAAGTTTCATAGTGATATCTAATAGCAAGTTTTAAGTTCATTCATATTATAGCTCTCTTCTATTCCTCCAATTGTATGGAAAGTTTTGTTCAACGTTTCAGTCTGACCTCAACAGTGTGAGTCTGTATTCTTGTTAAGGCCAATTGGACATGAGCACCAGTGACTCAGGGTATATTATTGGTTCCAGAAAATCTGGTACCAGCAAACTTCTGGATACAGAAGACATGAGCAGATTGTAGCCTCACAAAAGAAGGCTGAACACATGGATCTCAAATGGGAGTAATACCTGGAAAGTGCATATGTAGGAAGTAGGGAGTGTGGTGGTTTTGACTTAGCTGGAGAGGGCCCCATGAATTTACTGAGTATGCCAAAGATGGAAACACTGCAGCTATATGCAGGAAGTACCCCACATGACAATATACAGACTAACCTGAAATCGAGTCTGGGCAACCTATTAAAGGGCAGGAAGCTTCAGGTTGGGAGTGTGATATTGAAACACAAGTCTTACCTCTTGCCTCTTCTGCCATGCCACCCTGGTGGTGGGTTGGGGACAAAGAAGTTCTCATGACACACTGGTAGACATGAAATCAGTAGGACAATTGGAATTCACCAATGATAGGACTTAAGAACATCAGAGTTACTTTTAAACTTTAGATGCTTCAATGTATACCCTAAATTAAAATTAAGTAAAAGTCAATCAGCCCATTTAAAACATAAAAAACATAGTAGGTCAATAAGGAAAGAATCCTGGACAGAATTATAATATGGCTCTCTGTCTGGAAGTCAGGAGTAGAAAGATAACAGAAATTTCCATTTTCAAAACAGATTTAGGAAATAAAAGCCCTACTTTAGTGAGGGCAATAGAAGAGGGTATTGGCATGAGACTTTTATTTTTTATATAAGAGCATTCTGTCCTTGATTTTTTAACTTTTGCACATTAAAAGGTACTTAGAAAAAAATAGAGCCATAGAATTTAAGTTAAAATGTATCTATCCATCAAATCCCTTTGAAAAGTAACTATGATCTGTAAAGCAGCAAATGCATTAGAGAGAATATTTTAAAAGAATTGCTTTGCAAAACATAGATCCCTTTGAATTGTGAATAATAACATCCAATTTGCAACCTCAGATTTAGTAATTTGGATTTCATTAAAGTCATATTCAGCCCTAATGATTTAACAAGATAATCATTAGCATATTGTTGAACATATAGAAAGTAATCAATAGCTATCTGTTGAATGAAAATAGAAGTGGTTTTAATCACAGTTATTTTAATTCCCACCTCATAAAAATAAAATATCCCAACATGATTTCCACTCTCTTGCCACACATGCATGTACAGACACACACACACACACACACACACACACACACACACACATATATTTATGTTAGTGATGTCTATTAACAATAGAAAGTACACTTTCATTAATTTGCTTTAAGAAGACTATACTCACTTTCAAATAACAGCTTAACACTTAAAAATACATTTTAATTACATGCAAAGAGATTAACATTTAAATCTTCAAATGATTAGTCTGAAAATGTTTATAATATTTATTTCCACTGATTTATTTTGAAACAATTTGCTAATACTAAAATATCCTCCAATATCCACATCCTTAGAAATTTGTAGTAAAACTTTTTCACTGATCTTGGAAATAAGATATTAATCGAAACATTTCAATGAGTGACACACATTGAAATAGTTCACTCAAAGCTTACTCTCATTTGCCCCTGAGAATGCATTTTATCTGAGCTTATTGCTGCTACTCTGAAAGCTCAAGCAAAAGCTTACACAGTTTTCTGTGGGCTTTGACTCAACAAACTCGTGACAGAATGGCAAACAGTGCTAAGGTGAATCTATTTCTTCTATCTCCCTAGCTCTATCTCTACTTGGTGATCTTTACTAACAAATATCAAAATAGGGTGGAACAATAAAAGCCTGTTGTTTTCACATGCTAGAATGCACATTCCTGGAACATTTTATGCTGGTTTTTAAAGATGTGTCTAATCAATTGGTTCCTTTTTTTTAGACCTAGGGATGTTCTGCATGGCTTCTTTTTGTCCTCCATGATCCCTTAAAAAAAGCTTAGTGGTTACTTTTGTTGCTTAAAAAAAGCTTAGTGGTTACTTTTGTTACTTTATTATTTATATTAACAGCACACTGAACAGCCAGTTACCTCTTTGAGAATACAGCTTTAACATAAATCAGAATTTAGCAACACTGACACTGATCTCTGTGCTTTAATCTGCCAGCCCTCTAGGCACAAAGAAAACATCTACAAAGAGATTTCTAGCCATGTTCTCTGGGATAGGGGAAAAAAGGAAAAAAGGAAAATCCCATGGTGCCTAGGCAGATACCATTTCTATAGCAAGACAGTGGAATTTGGGACAGCCTATCCACTTACACATGCTATGTCCCTAACTGCTAATATTTCAGGAACTTTATTCTGTTCCCCAATCCCTCAAAGCCTGAAATATATTCCCAATGGAAAAGAAACATCTCTTTTTGGTTTGTGGACAGAATGCTTCCGGGGGTGGACACCTGCTAGTTTAACATTCTTTATATAGGCCAGACTGTAAGCAGAGGGATGTTCACTTGCTTCAAGGTATTTTTGATTCTCAAGTGCCACCTGTTCTAGAAATTGCAGCCAAATGTTATCTAAGAGAAGTGGCATAAAGTATGGCAAAGAAATCCTGTGACTACAGAGAACTATATAAACACCACAGCTACTTACTCTAGAAAGTCACCTGCATTAGTTGGCTGGAGAAGGGATGGAAAGAAGCCATAGAGCACTGCTGAGAATTCTCTTCAGGCAACAAACTGGCTCCTATTTTACCAACTTTTGAACTCACTCCTGGAAGTGCCCTTACAGCACAAAGCTCAGTGACTTGTGCTTAGTAGCGAATGGACTTGTTTAGGGAAAATACAGCATAATTTTACTAGCCCTGAAATCACACTATTTGTGGTCAAATTCTGACTCTGCCACTTCCAAAGTATAGTGGATCCAGATTGGTTTCCTCAGTCTTCCAATCTTCTTTTTACACCATTTTGTATTGCAGAGTATATGGAATTAAAAACATTTCCCATATCCCCTTGCAGCTAAGACTCCAGCAGTGACTTAGGTTCTGCCAACAAGAATTAGGAAATGTTAAGAGAGGTGGTGGATCATACTGTCTTTATTTTGATAGTGAAGATCAAGCAGGTATTTAGTGACAGGTGACAATAAATGTGGCAGTGGCAAAGGTGCTGTGTCCCTGGCGTAAATGGTCAGGATAACTGTATTTCTGCTTTCCCTACTTTCTAATTCTGGTAAAGTAGCAATCTAACAACATTGCTCTAAAAGTCTACTGGAAGCCCAGACTAGAGTCTGATGCTCTAGCTCTTCTAGAACCTTTACCCAATTTCCTAAATCAAATCCCTTTCTTTTTAAAATTACTATAGTGTCTTCTGGTGGTTATCTTTGCTAAACCCTGCAGAAATATACATATTTGTTAAAGTCATAATTTATATGTCATATAAATTTATACAAATTACATATTTTATTCTATGAATTAATACATATTATAAGTTACATAGAATATATAAAATATATATGCATTACAGAAAATGTATTCTATTCTATTATATTTAATATACATATATTTCTATATTTCTATTTCTATGTTGGGAGCTATTTCCAGCAAATTTCAAATAAATATAATATTTCATTTCTTAGCAAGCTTTGTAAAATTTGAGCCAATGTAATATGAAAAGGATCTTGAGTTTTCCTGGATCATGGTTTTAGTTCAGAGTTTATATCCTGGGATCTAATGGATTTTTATTACAGCTAATCTATTTGTATTTTCAAGCAGTCTTAAGGTAAAGAAAAAAAATATCAAGGGCTGGGCCACCTGGGTGGCTCAGTCGATTAAGCATCCAACTCTAGATTTTGGCTTAGATCATGATCTCAGGATCATGAGACCAAGCCCACATTGGTCCGATACTGGGTGTGGCCTGCTTAAGATTCTCTCTCTTCATCTCCCTCTGCCTCCCCCTTCATGCTCTTGCTCTCTCTCTAAAAAGTAAATAAAAAATTGTTAAAAATCAATGGTTGTTTTATTTTTGTCTAATTGCCTTGCCTGCCAGGTTTAATACCTCATATATGACACTGACATTTCTGTCAGGACTATTGTGTTAGGCATTAAGATAGACATTTGCAATTTGAGAGTAGTTAATTGGCGAGTAAAATTACTATATGAATTAACAGATTATTAAATGGACAATAAATTGATTATGATTTATTTCATTGTAGAATATAATATGTTACAGTCACCTAACAGTAAGCAATAAATTATAAAGCAGTGTAGTAAGTGTAATTTTCATGTTTGAACTAAGTGCCCTAGTAGTAAAATAAGAGAGATTTCCTTATTTCTAAAACTAGTTTATGGAAATCTTTAATAGAAGAAGGAGCAATTGGGTCTTGAAGGGTGATTAAGGGTTTGACACATGGAGAAAGAAGCTACGAGTATAAATGTTAACTTAAATAAAGAGAATGACATATATTATAACTTCACAGTGCAATGAATAAGAAACAAACAAAATAGGTATATATCAAGTAAATTTAATGCTCTCAGTAAGTCCTAGTTACTTTGAAATGAAAATCATAAATATAAAAATCACCATTTCTTGTTTTGATAAGAATAAGACATCTAATGTGTTAAACAGGTGAAAATAAAAAGGGCTTTGCAAATGATAGATGAAAATTTAAGAATATCTCCCATTTCCCCCCAGATGTTATATATATATAGATATAGATATAGATATAGATATAGATATAGATGTAAATATTGTAAGACTTCAATGCCTTAGTATTAAACAAAAAGGTGGCAAAGTTATGAGAATATAAAAGGACCTTGAAGTAGAAGAAAATCAAGTTTATGTGACATAAAAACTTCTCAGGCTATCATATTAAGATAAAAAGGTCAAAAGCTAATATTTGGGGACGCCTGGGTGGCTCAGTTGGTTAAGCGACTGCCTTCGGCTCAGGTCATGATCCTGGAGACCCGGGATCGAGTCCCACATCGGGCTCCCTGCTCGGCGGGAAGCCTGCTTCTCCCTCTCTCACTCCCCCTGCTTGGGTTCCCTCTCTGGCTGTGTTTCTCTCTCAAATAAATAAAATCTTTAAAAAAAAAAAAAAAGCTAATATTTGTATTGTTGTGAATAACAAAATATCTCAAGTAGTTCTCAACATGGGATGATTTTATCCTTCCAGTTCCCCCATAGGTAACATTTAGCAATATTTGGATATATTCCTGGTTGTCAAAACAGGCAAAGAATTGGTCTTGGCATGTAATGAATAGAGGACTTGGACACTACTGAATATCTTATAATACACAGCACAGCCTCCCCGCCTCAAAATTGACTTTTGTGGTATCTACCCAACATGTCAATAGAGTCAAAATTGAGAAACCCTGGAATATCTTCAAAGAGGGCTTTTCGTAGTGGATATGTAGACATATGTCTCCACTGGTCACCTTCTAAAATGGCTGGATATACTAAAGGAGAATACCTTCACTTGACCGGTTCTTATAGAGACCAATCTATTATTTAAAATAAATTGTGTATAAATGATTAAGAAGACTATTTCAAATGAATTTGAAATCTTGAACCATAATCTGAAACCTTTTGGGTTATACATAATTTTAATAAAATAAGACTTTAGGTTATCTCATAGGTAACTT
Source organism: Spilogale gracilis (assembly GCA_004023965.1). Lineage (NCBI taxonomy): Eukaryota > Metazoa > Chordata > Mammalia > Carnivora > Mephitidae > Spilogale > Spilogale gracilis. Next base: position 172,307 of record PITA01000923.1, read on the forward strand.
ACTTCCAAAGTAGGATTGGTGACAAACACAGAAACCAAGTTGGTGACCTTTAGGGAAATATAAGACTTTGAAATATTGTGACTGTATTGTATATTTGGAAGTTGCTAATCGAGTAGATCTTAGTTCTTACCACTATGTGAGGTAATGGATATTAACTTTTTGTGGTAAACTTTTTATTATATATAAATATATATATATATTATATATGTGATATATACGTATATGAGATGTATAATGAGATATATATATATATAAAATCATTATGGTGTACACTTAAACTAATACAATGTTAAATATCACTTACATATCAATAAATTACAAAAATAAAAAGCAAAAAAACACAGCTGGCATGTTTAATGATAAAATATTGAGTATTCTCTCTTTGAGGTGCCAAAGATATGCTGGAAGAAAAATGGCTTTTCAACATATGAGACTAGAACTATTGTGTGTGTGTGTGTGTGTGTGTGTGTGTGTGTGTGTGTCTGTGTGTCTGTGTGTCTGTGTCTGTGTTTATCTCTCTATCTATCCATAATGAAAAATCCCACAAACTTGACTCTTACCTAATACCATTCCCCAAAATTAATTGCAGATGACTCATAAATATAAATGTCTAATTAAAATAATCAAACTTTTAAATTAAACATAGAATACCTTTATGACCTGGGAATAGGCAAGTATTTCTTAAACATGGTACAAAAGACAATAACCATAAAAGAATAGGAATACAATTGGACTTGACTGAAATTAAGAATATTGTTTATTAAAAATATCAAAAGGAGATGCAGGTGGTAGAACTAAGATAGTATTTTCATTATCTATTTTACAAAGAGTATATCTATCTATCTATCTATCTATCTATCTATCTGGTTTTATCCAGACTATACTAAAAACTCATACAATTCAAATACAACAAAAAAATATTTAAAGAATAGTCAGAAATCTTGAACAAATACCACATAGAACAGGCCATCCAAATGGCCAATAAGCCTATGGAAAGATGATCAACATCATTCTTTATCAGGGAAGTGAAAATTAAAACCATAAGATACTATTACACATCCACTAGAAAGTCTGAATTTTTTTTTTTAAGATTTTATTTATTTGACAGAGAGAAACACAGCCAGAGAGGGAACACAAGCAGTGGGAGTGAGAAAGGGAGAAGCAGGCTTCCCGCTGAGCAGGGAGCCCAATGCGGGGCTCGATCTGGGGTCTCTGGGATCATGATCTGAGCCCGAAGGCAGTCGCTTAACCAACTGAGTCACCCAGGCACCCCGAAAGCCTGAATTTTAAAAGACTGAAAATAGAAGGTAAGGATGTTGAAGCAACTGAAACTCTCATATAATTGCTGATGGGGATATAATCTTGAAAACTATTAGACAGTATCTACTAACGGTAAATGTAAACTTACTCTATGACTCCAGAATTCTACTTCAGGTATATGAATGAGATGAAGATATATGCCCAACAAAAGACATGTATAAGAATGTTGATAGCAGCTTTATACAACAGTGCCAAAAGCTAGAAAAAATTCAGATGTCCACTCTTCAGGAAAATGGATTACTAGTCTATTGGGTATTCCTATAGTGGAATATAAAACAATCATTTAAAATGAAGGAACTACTGATACACACAACAACATGAATGAATCCCACAGATGTTAGCTGAACAAAGGAAGAATCATAAACCTGTTTAATTTCATTTATATTGTATTCAAGAACAGGCAAACTGAACCGGTATCTACAGAAGTTAGAAGGGTGATTACCTCTGGATGCGTGGGTAAAGGGGCAAGAGAGAGCTTTCTGAGGGGAGTATTTTATATTTCGATCTGGATGATGTATACTCAGATTTACATAAATGTAAAAAGTCATTGAGCTGTGCACTTAGGATCTGTACACTTTCCTATCTCATATCTATTTTACACAATTTAAAAGATGCTAAACTTCAAAATAAAGAAGAAAAAATATAGTGCATAAATACGTTATGGTAAAAAAGAATACTTAAAAAGGATAGTTAAACATGTTTTCTTTATATCCAAAAAGTATTTTGACTACATTGCAAAAAGAAAAAAGGTCAATCTGCAAAATATATTTTATGAAAAGAAAGAATGATTTTTCTACTGACATTGAATCCTTCAGGAAAAATGTGTAAATAATTCAAAAGTGTAACGGAAAAGATAGGAAAGTGGAATAATACCATCTATCCTGTAAATAAACTCAGCAATTAAGAATGAAATTAGCTACCCAACATAAATATCCTATTAATTTTTATATATCTATACATAATTTAATACTTCTTAAGATGCTTGTTTAACAAACCCTATTTTTTAAAAAAGATTTTATGTATTTATTTGACAGAGGGAGACAGCCAGAGAGGGAACAAACAAGGGAAATGGGACAGGGAGAAGCAGGCTTCTTACCGAGCAGGGAGGCTGATGGGGGGGGCCTAATCCCAGGACCCTGGGATCATGGGCCTAAACCAAAGGCAGATGCTTAACAAGTGAGCCACCCAGGTACCCCAAAAACCCTATTTTTTAAAAGATGAAGTTAAAGTCTCTTAGAAATACATTCCATTTTTCCTTACCCTTGCAATTTGCAATGAACTGTCTCATTCCAAAGGTGTATGATTTAAAATATTTTTACTGCTCATTTTAACATATAAGATTGTCATATAAAACTTTGTTTTAAAAATGATCAGTAACAGAGGTAACTATACTTGATGAAACATAATTCACTGCAGAAGGATAGAACAAATTTTTTGTACATTCATGTATAGCAAGATTGTGTTTAAACTTTAAACTCTGGGGTGCACAAAGAGGTGAGGTAATTTTTCTTTCATATTATAGTCATTTTCTTATATTTCTATTATGTACTTTAATATAAAAAACTTCCATTATGAAGCAGAACAGGATATACCATCTCAAAATATGTATCTTTAGCATAAGGATTATTTTAGGGTGATTATTTTTAAGAAACAGCAGACATAGGAAAAGCTCTGGAAACCAAGTAGAAGATATCCTTTGGTTAAAAAAAAAAAAATTAATTTGCATTGAAATCTTCATTTGTAAAAGAGTCTCCCTCATGGTACCAAGAGAAAGATCACGTTAAATTTCTAGAAACTCTTATCAAGAAGGCAATGACTTAAATGTTCTTAACAATCTGCCCTTGGTTGACTGTGCTCTTTTTGGTAACCTCCCATAACAGCCCTTTTCCATCTCCCAACATCTTTTTTTAGCTTTAGCTAGAGATGTTGTTTAAGGTGGGGGCTTAGGTCATTTGGAGGAGTTACTCAGTTTTCTAGGGTCTCTCCCCATGTATACAGAATGTATACACATTATTAAACTTCCATTTTTCTCCTGTTAACCTGTCTTTTTATCATAGGGGGTCTCACCCAAGAACATAGAGGAATAAGGGGAAAATTATTATTTGTCCCTCACATTTACATGTTGCTATAATTTATATTAAATTAACTCTTTGTCTCACATAAGATTGCATCTACTTAGGCTTGCGCTGACATATCCAAATTTTTATTGTTATATTGTGATATATTTCTTACATTGGTATTTGCACACACACTTGCTTACACCCACATCCACACACACCTGAAAGGGTTAAGGATATGTATCTCCAAAATGTACCACTATGACATGTGGACTATTTTGAACTAAAGGCAATCAAGACCTTTGGGTCTCAAAAGAAATTTTTGCTCCTCCCTTTACTATCTAGAAGAAACTAAATTTGAGGTATTACCCACAATGAAAGTTTTTACGAGGGACAAATTTTATCTCAATGACCCATCTGTGTGGCAGGGCAAACATCTAATACCCAACCATCTGCTCTTCTTATCGCCTGTGAATTGTGCTCCTCCTCTTTGAAGCCCCTATCCCATTCCTTAGCTCTGGATGGCATGTCTACCTCACTTCACCTTTCTGTCTTTGATTCTTTCCAATCTGTGACATTTCCCACAGTATGAAACTAAATTTGATTTTCTCCTCGTAATCAGTACCATGTCAATTTAATTCTTAGATCAGCTAGAAGAACCTTAGAAGGGCAGAGGAAAATTGTTCCTGCCAGCACACCAAAAAGCAAAGGTCAATCTTTGGCTCACTTATCAAATATCTAAACTTCCTCTGCTTTAAACTTCCTATTCTTTAAACTTGCTGGAAAAAAAAAAAAAAAACTGCAAGAGATCTAAGCCCAAATTATTAAAAAGGCAATACTGTAGTATAAGTATGCCAGAGCACATTTAAGCTTCTACTTCAGCTAAGTACTAAAACTGTAATAAATATATCCTGTCCAAGCATCTAGAATATCTTTATGTATGTGAAGATGGAGACTTTTTAGAACTTTTAAACTCAACTTTTTTAAGGTGTTAGTAAATACCTCTCAAAAAGCAGAAGTCTATCTTAGGACTGTAATATAAGCAAAAATGTAAAGTTAGATAAAGCAAAACATATGGCAGGCAATGTCACACTGACTCCATTTTACCCTCCCTTCCTTTTTTGGGGGGGAAACTGATAATTATCTAGATACTGTTCAAAATCCATCAAGATAGATAACTAGGATTAAGGAGAGTTTACCAACTACCTATAATCTTTAAACAAATTACTACTTTAGCTTCTTTTCGTGGGGCAATGCAGAGGAATTTTAAGGTTTGTATGCAAATAATGTTCTTGTATTTTTATGTAAATATTATTTACTTGGATACCAAACTGGATGTCAATTGTTTTCCTACAAGGAGGTTTACTCTGAAGTATGCATAATTACTGTCTTTATGAAGAATTTGTAATTATCAATGATACCACTACAAGAATATATTTCCTATGCTTGTTCAAAAAAAAAAAAAAAAAAAACACTATAAAAAGCCTCCCTGTACTCAATAAACTCCTAACTGGATTTTGCTACAAATATCTTGGAACATGTTGTCTTCATCTATTCCCAGAAAACATTAAACCACAGCTCTCAACAAGCTGTTCTCATTTATACTACAATGCATTTGTAGTGTTGGCAAATGGGAAATCCCAGAGCGGATGAATAAACAGGAAGCTTCATCTAGTGTTAATAATCCCCTAGGACCCTATTTGTAAAGAAATGGCCTTTGCAAGAACATGCACAAATGTGCAGTTTCATACTTGGCAGAAAACCTGTGAATTTTATTCCCAATTCATTTAGTAACTTTATGGTGCTTCACATACAAAAACATACAAACTTGTGACCTTGGGTATATTTATAAAGATTATATATGTGTGTGTGTGTATGTGTACATATGTATGTATATGATTGTACATCATTTTGTATGCAGAATAAATGTATCACATATATGATTTAACAGCAGTTCTTAAGCAATGAACTCTTTAATTACAGAAGATATTAGCAAGACATGAAATAGAGTGAAACTAAGCTGGGTAGATTGGTTCATTCCCACAAAAGCAAATTTTAAAGGATATTATAATTTAAAATACTGTAACAAATATAGAACCTATTCACAGTGGCAAATGTCACTTTAGCCTTTAAACAACTGTAGGAGTTCTCTGCAATCCCACACCCACCTTAACACAAAACAGAGAGATATGATAGTTAACAGTGTTAACCTGTGATCACACTGAATCACATTGTCTTTATAATACAAAATAAAACAATTCTATATTCTATAATGACAACCTGTAGGTTCTAGACATATTCTGAATATATCTAAATAACGCAAGAACACATAACACATAACATCTCTTGGAATACTCTTCACAAGATCTTCTATTTGTTGTACACCATATGAAATAAGTTTCATGTCAGAAATGTATTTGGGAGCACTATTCATTCTCCATGCAAAGTTCTTGAAATTGATAACCATTTCCTTAACTGGAATCATAGACCTTAAATTCTTCTGTTGTATTTGCTTCTATCCTTGATTATTCATTTCCATGCATCTTCAGCTATAGTAAAAGAGTGTTTTAGGGGCTCTTGGGTGGCTCAGTCCTTAAGCTTTAGCTCAGGTCATAATCCCGGAGTCCTGGGATGGAGCCCCGCATCGGGCTCCCTGCTCTGCAGGAAGCCTGCTTCTCCCTCTCTCCCTCCCTCTGCTTGTGTTTCCTCTCTGGCTGTGTTTCTCTCTGTCAAATAAACAAATAAAATCTTTTTTTTTTTAAAGAGAGTGTTTTATTTCACAAGTTTTTTGGTCATACAAGCAAAAGAAATTCATGAACAAAGTCATTGCTACAATGTTTACGTTTATATTATATAATCATCAGGTTATGTTAGTATAATTCATGTAGGTGTATATAATAAGTAGAAAAGCAAAATTCCCCTAAGAAGCATGTGCACAGGCCCAGAAATATTTTCTGCTTAATACCACATTATATAAATTGCTTTCAAAATGCTCTAGGATCATAAAAATAATAAATTCTAACCATACGTGGTCATTTCTGAGCAAAAAAGGCAAATGTTTTGGCATAGATGAAGAATTCCACACTAAACAATACATTAAGTTTCTAAAGTTTATGAGAAAGGTTTTTAAGTATAAAGAGCTTGTCACAGCTTTCAAGCAGTAGGAGAAGTTCTACAAAGGGGCATGAAATAGGAGAAGAAACCATGACCCTTTTGTAAACTTCTCAGACTAATAATTATTCTTAAATATGAACTAAATCATTAACTAAAAGGAGATCCCATATTCTCTTACATAATTGATTTAAAAGATGGGATTTTAAAAATTCTTTTTATACTAACTGGATTTGAGGTTGCGAGCATTTGAACACCTGTAAAGCAGAAGGGAAAGATAGGTTTATTTTGTATTATCTGCACATGTACAGAATTACAGAAGTGAAAAGCAAACACTGGCCCAGGGGGATGAATCAGCTTCTGTTAGTATTGGTGCTGCTTCAGCCAATTTAAGAAGTAGATGTTCTTTTAAAGTTATGTGTAAATCATCTTTTTTGAAACTAGACACTTATCATTTGTAGAGTTTACATAATCTGAGATGTAATGTTTGAGGAACTGAAAACATAATTTCTCCCTTACAACCGTAGAAGTGGCTGGCTTGCAAATCTTTTGCCTTGAGATCTGTTGATGATTAACCACAAGAAAATAAGGGGGAAAAAAAGAGTATTTACAAGCCATCACCAAGGTGGTTTTTAGTTCTCCCATAATCTCCAGGACCCTTCCCATTCCTAATGATTGTACATTAAGTAAAAACAATGTGCTTTCTACACTAACTTCAGGTTCAGTGTAAGTTCTCTAGGTTACCCCCTCTTGCCATAATGGGCATCCTTCCTTTCCTACTTGCTCCTGCAGAATTCCAGAGAAACCCCTGAAGTACAGTTAAGGAGAACTGAAAACAACAGTAGCCCAGAGCAAAACCTAAGCCTTTAAGACTGGCTTACAAATTTAAGTTGGCTTATAAAAAACAATCAAAGCAATACAGAAAAACAACAACAAAACTTGAGCAATATGGCAGATAAAATTAACTGGAAACCCAGGAATACATAGCAACATGTAAGTGGAAAGTAAAAACCAAATGGCTCACCGATATGGGATTAATTTAACTGAAAAAAATCTGGTTACCTATATGGATCTAGGAGATGACAAAAACCTAATTCTACTGTCTCAACTATGCTATATTAACAACTACCTTTAAGTATGCTAATGAAAGAAATGCTAAGTATGAGCTCATTCTTGGCACTGAATACTTTTCATTTGTAGAATTTTGATCAGATTTCACAGAAATTTTCTAATAAGTATATGAGATTTGATATGGAATTAATCTTAAGCTAATATTTTCACTAGTAAAAATACTGGTACAAATAATCTGTCTTGAAAATATAATATTATACAATACAGAATAAATGGCTAAGGCACAATAATATTCTTATTGAATAATATATGTTAAATTTTAGAATGAATACTGATTTTCCCTTAACCAAAATATTTATTAATAATGATAAAATGTTTAAGGCTTATATTAAAGTCATCACTTGATTCTTACATGTCACTGAATAGCAACTTCAGTAAACAACTGTTAGGTTAAAAGGAGCAACATTCATATAAAAATAATATTGCTAACTGAACTCTATAACCACATGTCATTCAAATTTCATATTATATATAATAAAAACAAAAATAATGTGCAAGAAATGTAATAAGCCTTCACCCTTACAATGAACAACAGAATGTCCCAAATAAAGGGCCACATGAACACATAAGCAGGGCATAGGTATGTCAGTTAACTTCACTTTCATTTTTTTAAAGATTTTACTTATTTGTTTGACAGAGAGAGATACAGGGAGAAAGGGAACACAAGCAGGAGGAGTGGGAGAGGGAGAAGCAAGCTCCCCGCTGAGCAGGGAGCCCAGTGTAAGGCTCAATCCTAGAATCCTGGGATCATGACCTGAGCCAAAGGCAGATGCTTAACAACTGAGCCACCCAGGTGCCCCTTAACTTCAATTTTTTAAGATGAAACAAGTTTTCATTTTTAATTGTATTCAGTATCTAAAATGGCAAGAATAGTAAGAAAAACAATTTTCGTAGCACTATTATTACTATATCATGCCAAGGGAAGTGCTAAGGTATAAAGGATGATATAAAATGTAGCCAAATAAAATATTTAAATTTTGTCCATAAACTATATATTGAATTATATATACATATATATATTAGATTATGAATTTCCAGTACTAAGATGCAATGGCAATTTCAATATACTTTATGAAAACAGCAAGAAAATAGTATTATTTTATAAAAAAAATATATATATAGTGTATTAAATAGACCAAATATAGCAGCTAATGCTTATTGTGTTCAAAGGATATGCGAGTCATATAATAGGTTAACGAGACATTTCTTACAAGTGAAAGTTTTTAAACTTCTCTCACAGAATTAAAAAACTTTCACCGTTCGGGCACCTGGGTAACTCAGTTCGATTAAGCATCAGACTCTCCATTTAGGCTCAGGTCATGATCTTAGGGTCAGGATAGTGAGATTGAGCCTCATGACAGGTCTCTTGCTCAGTGAAGAATCTTGTTTCTCTTCCTCTCCCTGTGTTCCTTCTCCTGCTTGCCCTCTTTGGTTCTCTCTCTAAAGTAAATAAGTAAATCTTTAAAAAAAAAAAAAAACCCTTTCACTCTTAGAAATAAGCCATTGAAAATTATTGAAACTAATCAACATTGTTTGCACAGCACAACAAATTGAAAGCAACAAAGTTAAGTGATAAGCCAATGGTCATATAGCTAGTGACACAGGTCAGAATAGACTTTATGGTCCAGAACTTCAATCCAGAATTTTTACCTTTTGGTGTTCTCAAAGGCTGCTTTCCCAACAATGAGATGAGACTCTTTTATTACTATCTCTGTATTATTCCCAGATCTTCACAAATTCCAGGAACATCTTTGTAAAAATTGAATTATAATTTTAAAACTGGAGCTATGAAAACCTGAAATAATAATTATAATATTTTAAATGTCCTTTCTATGTTAGAATTAACTGAATCTTAATGAATGCACATTATTTTTTTGTGCCTGATTAAGTCTTTGCTACCAAAATGAGCTGCCAGAAAGAGTCTTGCCTGTATTTAGCTTCAGTTACTTCCCTGAAGAATATAAATTTAACACTGTGAACTGAAAGTCCTCTCCGTAGATGCAGCATCATATTATAACACAAGCGTAAGCCTAGAGTTCAAGTTCTACCGTCACTGATGGCGTCTAGTGCCTTGAGCTAGGGGCTTTTTGTTGGTTTGTTTTTGTTTTGTTTTGGTTTTTGTTTCCCTCCCTGAGCCTGTTATTTCTTCCTCAAAATGACAGTAGAACTGTAAGAACTGCCAAAGTTCAGAAATTTTTATCCTATTTGAAAGCTAGTATGTCAGCTGTCAGTCTACCACACTTTCAGAAAAGCTGGCAGTAGACACTAGACTCTTGGAGGATGAAACAAAGAATTTTATTACTTACCCAGTTCTCTTCCACCTCAAGAACCAAGGGGACAAACCTGAACAGCCATGTAGATCTAAAAAGTGGGCTTATGTTACAGTGAGGATCATTCAATTTAGGAAACCCCCAATATTTCAAGATGGTCATAAGCAAGTCTCAGAGGGACTCAGCTCAGAGGGAAATCTTAACTTGATTATACTGGACTCAAACAAATCTGCCTTCTGCTTTGCTGAGAGATATTATTTTTTTCCTCCAAGTATGTTTGCTTTAGAAATATCCTTGAAAAAAAGGTCAAAGACAAGAGTGCCACAAGATGTACAAAAACACCATGGAGAATTGGGCCTCAAGAGCTAAAAACTCCATCTGGTCACTACTGAGCCATAACGTATGAATAACAGCACTTAAAAATGTAAAAATTATAATTTATTAGATAATATTAGCAAGTTATCAGCACTATTTTTAAATAAATAGCTTTTGTCTACTTAAAAAGTAAAATTTGTTCAGCAAGTCTCAACAAAACCTGCCACCATATGCATTCATTTCTTGTGCAAGTAGCGATCGGCTGTCTTTAGCACACCCAAGTTTTTGATATAATAGCCTTTGGAAGACACACAGTTCATCAGTAATAGAGAATAATTGGTTCAGAATGTTTCTATATCTAAAAGTGAAAGGATACATATATACAACTATATATTGACCATCCTATATCATCCCCTCTCAAGTCTAAGAAAAAGTGGAACTGGATATTGTTATCTCAAAACAGCTGAAAGACAAAAACAAAACAAGAACAAATGTCTAATAAATTCTCACTAGAAGGGTATTATAGAAAGAAAGCAAATAGTTATGAGAACATATATTTCTATCAATCAAATAATAGAAATAATTACCTTCAAAAATAGTGGATTTACCCACATTTAGCATAACCTTAAAAATTTAATCTGATTTTAAAATTATCTGGATAAAAATCTTATCTTTCTCTGATGACCACACTAATTAAAGCATGAAAAACTTTTTTCATTTGCTACAGAATAGAGGTTGTTAAAATCTCAAAGAATGTAACAATATAAGAAGCTAAGATTGTATTACACAATACAATCACATTGAATCATGACAAAACATTACATTAAAGGTTTGAACGGTGTTAAATTATTTCAGAGTGACACATCTTCAAAGACAATAGATGTGGAACATTCAGACAATTAAGACAGTCTAACAATAAATCATGAAATCTGTACATCTGAAAAAAATCTGTACATCTGTACATCCCCGCTGGGTGTAAAGTATAACAAACAGAGGTGCCTCAAAAATAGATATAAATAACAGTAGTAATTTGAAATTGGAACAATAATAGACAATATTTATAAGTTGTATGAAATGAGTTTTTAGAAATAAAAACATATATGGCAGTCATATAAAAGTGACCATTCATGCTAAATATAAAATAGTTTTGGAAATTTTACATATATTTAAATAAAATTATTTTATAAAAGGTGATAAACATTTTCTAGTAATTTCTTCTGATTTTAGTATGTTCAACCATTTTTAATGTTATTCTTAAATTTCTTGAATAAGGCTAAGAACTTTTTAGATTCTATTTATTTATTTGAGAAAGAAAGAGAAAAAAAAGAGACAGAAAGAGCACAAGCAGAAGGAGTAGCAGAGGGAGAAGGAGAAGCAGACTCCCTGCTGAGCAACGAGCCTGATATGGGGCTCAATCCCAGAACTCCAATTTCATGACCAGAGCTGAAGGCAGACACTTGATCTACTGAGCCAACGAGGTGCCCCACAGCTAAGAATTTTCAAAAGCAAATTTATATTGTTTGGTCATATGCAATTTAGCCGCTTGACCCAAATATGTTTACCCCTCTATATTTCCTCAGATTGATGACAAGATGCATCTGAGAGCAAAATAAGATAAAACTATATCTCGTTAGTATATAGGTTATAAATATCCTTACTTGGTAATAGGTACAAAGCTTTGTTAATGACTTTTTATTTACTAAAATCAGTGGAAGTGGGATCACTAGTAGGGAGAGAAAGAAATGTAGTGGAATTTAAGAGTAAAAAGAGTCTCCTAAGAGACCAAAGTAATAAAATGCTGCATGGTAAGATGTTTGGAGGTCCAATTTATTTTTAGTGTTTGGAGTAGAATTGAATGGCAAAGTCTAAAGGAATGAATGAAAAGGAATGGAAGTAAACAGTATTGAGTACTTTCTCAGTTCATGACATTTCTATTGCACTTAAGGTTGCTCAGAAGAAATAGCTTGGAGTCATCCTTCATTCCTCTCTTGCTCTCATATTCCATACTCGATTAATCAGAAAATACTGCTTGCCTTTCCTTTCAAAATATATTCAGATATAATGCCCTTTTCATTAAAGTGAAATCCTAATATTCTGGACCAATACACCATTACTTCTTGCCTGGACTACAGAAATAATCTGAAATTTGGTACCTTGGTTTGACAGTTTCACCCTTAGAAATCTTTCTCAATCCAGCCACCAGAATTATCCTATTAAAATGTAAGGTGCCTGGGTGGCTCAGTCATTGAGCATCTGCCTTCCGGCTCAGGTCATGATCCCGGAGACCTGGGATCCAGCCCCGCATTGGGCTCCCTGCTCGGCAGGAAGCCTGCTTCTCCCTCTCTCACTCCCCCTGCTTGTGTTCCCTCTCTGGCTGTGTTTCTCTCTGTCAAATAAATAAATAAAATCTTAAAAAAAAAAAAAGTAACCAAGGCATTTTAAGTCCTCTGTTCAAACTCTCCAATACTTTCCATATCATTTTGAGTAAGCAACTTCCTTACAATGGTCGACAGATATCCTGTGCTCCCCTATCCCTATTACCTCAGAGACTGCATCTCCTCTTCACTTCTTGTTATTCCAGCCATTCTGACCTCCTTAGTGATGGCTAAATACCTCTAAATCCCTGCCTTACACCCCCAACAGCTCCAGAAGGGTAAGAATATTTACCTGAGTCCATCTCTAGTGCATAACATAGTTCCTAACAATGACTGTTCTTATTATTTGCTGGCTGGCCGACCGGCTGGCTGGCAAATAGAATAAAGGAAGGAAAGACAAAGAAGTAGATAGGGAAATGGCTCATTAAGAAAACATCTGTCTATAGAGACTTAGTTTTTATATAAAAATTTTTCTATTACCCCATTTGTGAGATCATGTTTACATCCATATAACTGGCAAACACTTTTACATTACAAATTCTGTCTCCTGAGTCTCCTGATTAACTTATTAACAACTTTTCTTGCAGTCTTGATTGAGGTCCTTTAATAAGGTTAACTTCACATACTTTAATATCTAGAAATCATCTATCATATACATCTACATTTTAATATATCAGATAATATGCCTTATACACTTATTATGTTATACCTAGCATTCTGATGTTATATAAATTAATAAAAAAAGGCACTTGGGCTCTTACAGTATAACTGGGGAGCAAGAAATGCATACATACATGAAGGCAGAATATAAGGTAAAAGTATAAATATTAAGACAAAGAAAATAAATTCCAGCTGAGTGGGGTTAAGCTTTCTAAATAATGATGGCTCAGGGTATAATAATGCATGACTGTTTTATCCTCAAATAAAGTACTTATATATTGTGGTGTAACATGAAAACTACAAGTAATTGTAGAAGTAGCACAACTTAATTTTTTATAGTCATGGGAATTTTTAGGGATCCATTTCCCAGGCAAAATGGCTCACATAAAACATCAACAACTACAGACCACATCTAATAAATTGATTTTTTAAAACAACCTTATAATATTAATGTACTTAGGTGATAAATCTAGGAATATTTTACATTCCTCATGCCTGCATTAGTGAGCCTACTGCATAGGAAGTAAACTTTAGAGTTATTTTACTCCTACTCTGCATGAACACAAACTGGATACAAATGCAAGGTGAGCTCATAAAGTCTTCTCAATACTTTGATCAAGTAATTATTAGAAATTCATATTTATTTATTCTCTTTATAGAGGGTTAAATTTGATTTCTTAGGTCACTTTGCCTGATGTGTCATGAAGTAGCCATGTTTAGAAGACAGCAAACCTGAGGTCAGAAAAAAAGGGAGAAAAGGGTATCTTATAATAAGACAGGAACCTGGGCCTTGAAAAAAAACCCTTATGGTAAAAATGTTAAGAGAAGAATCTTTATGGAGTGGTTGCAACTAAACCTGCAAGCCATTCAGAGAAAAATCATTGTTTGAAAAGGAAATTTAAAGGTGAAGATATTGTAGTAAGATTTTGAAATGTCACTTTGTTATCTAATATGATACCACTATTCATGCACTTTACTATTAATATAAGGCAACTTATAGAGAGCAAAAGAGGAATCATCTACTCAACTAATTTTATAATAATCAAGAACATATTATATATATATATATATACATATATATATATACATGTATGTTCAAAAGACAATTGTAACTATACATACAGTTTCAAAAGGCAATTGTCACCTATAAAAGTAATTGATACTTCAGTGGAGAAGGGTGACCAATTTCTTCTCTCCTACCCCTCCAATAAACAGTCATGAAGTATTCTTCAAGTTTTTTTTTTTTTTTTAGATGTTATTTATTAGAAGAAAAGACGCCTACCTGGCTAACCTCTCTCTTAGATTTTATCTCTCTAATTTTTTTGCCTTGAAAAATCACAAACTTTTTTGTCCTAACAATGCATAAGTACCATTCTTTTAAAATTCAAGAATTATTTTGTCATGACTATATTCATTTGTGAATAAAGAATAATAATCAGAGTTGTTAATCAGTCCATACCTCTAAATTGTCTGCCTTGACACTCTTATGGCTATGCAAGGAAAAATCCACCATAAATTGAATTAGCTTTAAATACAGATATCCTATGGCTTAAATCACTGCTTAGAAATAAAATCTTTTGAAATGCATTGATAAATAAAAAATTTCTTTCAGGGCGCCTGGGTGGCTCAGTTGGTTAAGCGACTGCCTTCAGCTCAGGTCATGATCCTGGAGACCCAGGATCAAGCCCCACATCGGGCTTTCTGCTCAGCGGGAAGACTGCTTCTCCCTCTCTCAGTCCCTCTGCTTGTGTTCCCTCTCTAGCTGTGTTTCTCTCTGTCAAATAAATAAATAAAATCTTAAAAAAAAATTTCTTTCATATGTGAAAAAATGTACCTTTTGGACACTGAACTGTACATTTAACAGAAGCATAATAATGCAATGGGAAATGTTATTCATAAAAAATATTTTTATAGAGGAAAGAAAAGGGAAAGAACAGTGTAGATTTTTTCACACTGTATATTTTTTCCAATTTTATTGAGCTATAATTGACATACAACACTGTGTAAGTTTAAGGTGTACAATGTGTTGACTTGATACACATCTATTGCAAAATGATTACCACTACAGCACTAGCCAATACGTTTATCTCTATAGCATTACATAATTACCATGTCTTTTTGTGATGAGGATGAGGATGTCTAACATCAACTCTGTTAGCAAATTTCAAGTTTCTAATATAGTAGCATTAACTATAATCATCACACTATATATTAGATACCCAGAACTTATATTATAACTGGAAGTTTGCAACCTGTGATCAGCTTCTCCCCATTTCTCCCACCCCTCAGCCCCTGGTAACCTCCATTCTATTCTCTGTTTCTATGAGTTCAATTTTTTTAGATTCCATGCATAAGTGAGATCATACAGTATTTGTCTCTCTGTCTGATTTATTTCAGTCAACAATAATGCCCTCTAAGCCTATCCATGCGTTTGCAAATGGAAGGATTTCCTTCTTTTTCATGGATGTATAAAAATTCCCATATATTTCTATTTATATTTCTATCTTATATCTCACATCTTCTCTATCTATTCTTCTGTTGATGGATACCAAGGCTATTTCTGTATCTTGGCAGTTGTGAATAAAACTACAGTGAACATGGGATACAGATATCTCTTTGAGATTTTCTTTTTATTTCCTTTAGATATATACCCAGAAATACACAAATGGCCAATAGATACATGAAAAGGTGCTTGACATCACTAATCATTAGGGTAATACAAATTTTAAAAATCACAATGAGATATCACCTCATATATCAGAATGGCTATCATTAAAAAGACAAAAGATAACAAGTGTTGGTGAGGATGTGGTAAAAAGGGAACTCTTGCTCACTGTTGGTAGGAACGTAAATTGGTACAGGCACTATATAGAGAAGAGTACCAAGGTTCTTAAGAAAAAAATAAAAAACAAAACACACACACATGTTACTTTGTATCAAGCAGTGAATCTTCTCACCCATTCAGATCTATTTACTCAAAGTTGTACCAAATACATTATTTATACTTTGGTACTCAATTGCATTCTGCTTCTTAAAAAAGGGGGCATTATGATTAAAATTTCATTTATACTTGTAACTAAACATAGATTTCAGAAGTTAATTTTTTAAAAGGCAAAGAAACATGGTACTAACATTTTAGGCAAAAGCTGAAAATATTTTTGCAGGCAATCATTTGCACATAAATAACAACAAGGGAATGACTTCTGCTTTGACTTTTGTCACTAATATTTTAAAAGGACATTAATTTTAGTCATAGCATACTCAACCCATTTGAGTTAAATAAGTTATGAAAGTAAATTTCATATCAATATTACAATCATTTTTAATTTTTTAAAAAATATTTTATTTGTTTATATGACACAAAGAGAGAACTTGAGAGAACAAGCAAGCGGGAAGGGCAGAGGGAAAGTAAGTAGCAGGCACCCCGATGAGCAGGGAGCCAGACACAGGACTCCATCCCAGGACCCCGAGATCATGACCTGAGCCAAAGCCAGATGCTTAACCAACTGAGCCACCCAAGTGCCCTGAATTCTTAAAAATTACTAAGTAATATTTATGTATTTCCACAAAATTTGAAAAAAATGCTGTAATGTTTTGCCTTAATAAAAAGACCATACATCTTGGAAAACTGATTCCTTCATTATAAGAAACTCATTCAAATGCCATCTTAAAAAAAATTAAGATGGGGGCACCCAGGCGGTGCATTTGGTTAGGTATCCAACTCTTGGTTTTGGTTCAGGTCATGATCGCAGGGTCATGAGGTAGAGCCTGGTTGGCTCCATGCTCAGCATGGAGTCTGCTTGAGTTTCTCTCTCCCTCAACCCCTCCCCCTCCCACTCATGGTCTCTCTCTCTCTCTCAAATAAATAAATATTTTAAAGAATAAATTAAGATGTATTATGGCATGATATGTACTAAATTAAAATTATCATAAAATTTATAAATTGCCTTTAAGTGCTTTTTAATTCATCACTTATTTTTCTTTACTGGTTATACTGAAGTATTACTGGAAATGATGAAAAAAAAGAGAAAATCAGACCCAAAGTAATCAGAAGAAAGGAAATGATACAGATCACAGTAGAAATTAATGAGCTAGAATACAAACAAACCAAAAATCCAGATTAGCCAAAAGCTGGTTATGTAAAAAAAGAAAGAAACTGAGAAACCTCCAGTCACATTGATCAAAAAAAAAAAAAAAAAAAAAAAAAAAAAAAAAAAAAAAAAAAAAAAAAAAAAAAAGAGAGAGAGGAAATAATTTATCATTATCAAGAATGAACGTGGTAACATCCTTACAGATTCTACATATTCAACATATAAGAAGAGAGTATTAAGTAACATTTTATGCCAACAAATTCAGCAAGTTTGACAAACAAATTCTTTGAAAGATAAAAATGACCACCATTTACTAACAAACAAAGAAATAATCTGGATATCCCTATATATATTAAAACACATACTGTAGGATATCATTGATACAATATTCTACAAAATGAAAACTATTCTAAAACGGAAAGCAGATCAATGTTTGGCTGGAGACTAGGTGGGTATAACAGGGAAAGATGAACAGGGAGCATAAGGAAAATCTGGGGGATGAAGTATATGTTTACTACCTTCATTGCAGTGATGGTTTCATTTGTATATATTCACACAAATACACAAAATTGTACATTTTCAAAATGAGAAGTTTATTGTATATCAATATGTCTCAATAAAACAAAATCTTCAAAACAAAACAATTAAAAAAAAGAAGAAACGACTGCCAAGTTTGATTAATAGTTAAAAACAAAGCTGAAGCATTTAGCCAACCTCCAGAACATTTTACTGTAAGTATTTCACAAAGCAATTCAGGTTTTTCCTAATATAAAATAAAAAATATAATACTAAGAAGAAAATATAACTTTGATTCTAATTCATCCTTATTTTCCAAATCATTATTTCAGTATAATTATTTGGGAAACTGTTCTAATAGCTTATGTCTAGTCATAAAATATTTATATTGATAATTGATTAAATAAATAACCTAAACTTAAAATTTATTAGGGGCGCCTGGGTGGCTCAGTTGATTGTGTCTGCCTTCAGCTCAGGCCATGATCCCAGAGTCCTGGGATCGAGCCCCACATGGGGCTCTCTGCTCAGTGGGGAGCGTGCTTCTCCTTCTCCCTCTGCTGCTTCCCCTGCTTGTGCTCTCTGCCTCTGGCTCACTCTTTCTCTCTCAAATAGATAAATAAAATCTTTAAAACTAAAATAAGCTAAAATACAATTTGTTTAAATACCTATTGGAAATAAGAATACTCAAAATTCACCATCCTAAACATACACACATACACAAACACACAAACACTGATGCACGCATAAAGTGTGACATAATAATTTTTAAGGCTCAGGATGGCACATGCACCATGTCCCCTATTATAGTAACAAGAATTTTAGTCAGTGACATGGACATGATTATAAGACTTAAGAATGTAATGCAGTGCATCAACAAAGCAGCCTTAGTTGATAGAGAGTCCTATTGTGTAACAAAAATATAGAAATGCTAAATTACACATTTTATAAAACAACTTAGGAGTAATCACATTTTGGAAGTTTCAAATATTATACATTAAAAAAAAATACCTGATGCCAAAAACAGAATTTAGAGTCAAATCTAAGCAATCATGCTTAACCTGCAGAGGCCGAGGGAGTACTAGACCTGGTTGCAGAATTTAAGGATAGACCACTACATTTGAAATTACCATATGCAGATGGCAGACGCAGACTTCAGTAGGCACTGGATGTTACATTGAGTGGAGATAGCTACCTTAAGAGTCAGCATTAGAGAAAGATTCCATTAATGAAGGAAAGCAACAAGGAAATCTTCTCCCATCTATACAGGGAAGAGTTTATTAAGTTTTTTTCCTACTTAGAACTCTGTGAAGAAAATTACATTGTAAACTTCTCTGAAATATACTTCAGAAGTCCATGGTGCAAGGTGCACACAAAGGAACAAAAAAGCAAATGGGAAAAAAAAAAAAAACAAAGAAAAGCACATAGTCAAGATGCACTTAACAAGGGAAAATTATAAATCAGATGAAGCTGCGAATTGCCATGAGGAAGAGACAATAGTCATATCAAATAAAAGAACTAACATCTCGGTTTTAAACAATAGAACAATCTGGTAGGAGCAAGGTTTACAGTGATTAAGTAGATAAAGAGGACAACGAGTCTAAAAACAGAACACTAAGATTTAGAAACAGAAAAGTCAGAATACCTACATAGAGGAAAATTAGATTAACAGGTGGCTTTTAATCCATAACATTAATAAACGATGTAATGTACATTTGCATGGTACTTAAGGAAAATATCTTTGACCCTTGAATTCTAGACCCCACTGAGCTATCATCATTCAAGAGTCAGAGGAAAATGAAAGTATTTTCTGATAAAATAGGGTGCTTTTCATGCATTGTTGTTGAATGTACCATAAAGGATGGAAAAAGGAACGAATAAACAGAATCCAGGAGGAAGGAGTAGGATCTTAAAAACAGTGTTAAGCTAAGAAATCGATACAATTTTTTGGCGAATATATGTATGCATTATCTGTAAAAACACCACAGCAATAACTTTCATGGTGAGTTAAAACAAAGAATTAAAACAATGTAGAATAATAAGAAGGATTTCACATAGGGCTAATTGGTATTCAAGCATTCTAATATCCCTGGAATATGTTCATGGAATATAAAGCTATTGACCACTTTTGTGTATTGTTTAGCTGAAAGTACCAGTTAAAAATCTAAGAATAATTACTATATTATAAAACTAGAAACATGTACAATTTAAAAATGGTACTTGGGAAACAGAAAGAGGATAACAATTTATTAGATGGAAGGCACAACAACAAAAATAACAAAAGATTTCTTTAAAACAATAAAGAATGTGTGAAATATATTCATAAAATACTATAAAGCAGAGAACATTATTGAATAAACTACAGCATTATTTTAATAATAAGTTTTTGAGATAATCTATAATATGTGTTATTTAATATAAGGGACTTAATTTTATACCAAGTAATCTGAGAAATATAAAACCTGCTTTTCATTATTTTAGACTAAATTAAAAATTTCCTTTTATATAAACAAAAATATGTTGTTTAATTTTATTAAAGAAATAATGCAGTCAAATAATTCTATGTTGCAATACAAAAAATACAAAATAATAATTAATTTTTGGCCATCATTAATTGGCTATGACTTTATTAATAATTAATACAGTTAGATAAGGAAGAAATTTTTCGCCTGTTCAATCTTACAGTGTAACTCTCTAATGGAAACTTATATTTAGATTTTAAAAGGAGTTAAATTAATTCATTTTTTTCCAACAAAATTATGTTGAGTGCCTAACATATGCTAGATAGTTTACTGCATGCTATGTATATAAAGACTAAAGATGTAGACCCTACCATTGTGTACACCAACATTACATGTAAGGTTATGTTTGCTTTTACATAATGGTGAAATTTTGCATGAAGTGGTTGGGAGCATATTAAATTAGAAATGGTATGTTAGAAAGGGTAAGGGAAAAAAAGACTCATATGTGCAATCCATATATAATCCATATAATAGATCCCGGGAGCCAAGAAGTGGTTTTGTATTAGAGAAACACAGGCCATGAATACCAAAGATGCAACTGAAAACATATGGGTTAATCCTTCAGTGACATGAGAAAATATGGGGAAATAAGCAAATTTCTGTATATGTTATTTCCAAGGAATTATTATATATAAATATTATATTTTATTTTGATTCTCCAGTATTGACATGATAAAATTTACATCAGAGAATTAGGTTAAAGGATACTTTTAAAAATCACATTCAACAAACAGCATCATCCATTCAGCCTTATGGTATATATTAAATTAAACTTATCTGGAAATTGATTACTAAAATTTGGTAAGTTATTCTCTTATTATACTATTCTGCAATCAATGAGATCACCACTAAGTTACTGGAACCTTTTATTAAACTCTGATTAAAGTTTATTAATGTATTTTTACTTTACTAAATCAATGATAATATTAGTCAAAGGATGACAACTTAACGCAGATGTCTCAATGATTTGATTAGTAGAACTCTCTGTTTAAATGATGGTAACTATACCCTTTTGACAAAATCTGCAGGCCTTCAATAACAGCTTCCTAATAAACCTGGAAGTCTACACATTCTCTTGGGCTGAGGGCCACAAAAGGAGAAGGGCTTTTCTTTAGTGTGCTGTGTCCCTTGGTTTCTGGCTGTCTAGTACTGTAGGGGTTTAGCAAAAGTAAATCTCCATAACTGCTAGTCAAACAATGACAGTTAATAGAAGTTTTACCCAGTCCTATCAAGATAATAATTAACAATTTACAGCAAAAAGGAAAAGCATGATAATAAAAAAGTCAGAAGCTAATAAGGAAAAGGAATGAAGTTACTCCACGAACACTGTACCCACGCAATCATCATAAATAAACCAATAGTGTAACTATCGCTTTAACACAGTAACTCTGGATCAAAGAACCAAAGAGCGGAAAGTGAAGGGAACCCATAGTTCTTCATTCATTCTACTTCACCAGACTCCAACTCCATGCCCTCCTGACTGAGGAGGTAATTGGTACTTAGAGTGCATAATTTAATTTTTCTTTAGGGAGGTCCTAGCCCATCAGAGTGTGCTTTTTCTCCTTTTCTTTTTCTTTTATTTTCCAGCAAGCAAAAAGATAATTCTGAATGTGTAGCACAGACACAAGGAAATGGAGATATAAGAAAAGATATGGAAAATGTAAAATTGATCTTCAACATAAGTAACCCAATTTTCATCTATTGAATATAATTTTAGGACAGAGAGAAGTTCATGCTTCCAAAACTTTTGGGCTACAACATGCTATAATATTGATGAATCATCATAAAACACAGCTTTTTCCACTATTAGAGACACATCAGTTAGGCAGCAAAATAAGCCAATTGCTAACCAATCATAATTTGATAGACAGATAAATAGATGATATATAGATAGACAGATAAGATATGTACATAGAGAGAACAGGTATCACTTTAAAGTTTAAAAATACATAGATATATTTTGATATAAATAAAATAACAAATTTTTTGAATATCTGTTTTCTTCCAGGGGATCTTACATAAACAATCTCATTTAATCCTAATAGCATCAGCAACTCAAATACTAAATCAGGCCTAAACAAGGTTTTTTGGTTCCTGGTCCAATTATGTTTGCATGAAACCATATTCCTTTAGTTAAAATGCATGATACTTAGAAAGGAAAGGATCCAAGATCTCCTATTAGAATATTTCTCACTAGCATGTTCTACTTAATCACATAATCTTAATAGTTTATATTTTTGCCAGATGTACAGAGTGGTTCATGATCACTGAAGCTGTGTGTGTATGTGTGTGTGTGTGTGTGTGTGTGTGTGTGTGTGTATGTGTGCATTTGTGTAGCAACTGTGTGTGGCTGAATACAAGCAGGAAAGTAGCTGAGGGATGTCAGAGAGTTCACTGTTGAACAGAGAATAAATAGGTAAGAAGTGATAAAGAGGCTGGTAGACACAAACTCAATGAGGCTGGGGATATGTTTTATCCCCACACCTAGAACAGTGACTAGAGAGTAGGTGCTCCATAAATATGTATTTAATAATTGATAAAGAATCAACATGAAGGTCATACATCAGACAAATTCCGTAAATGTTATTTCTGCACCATATGGAATGAGACTGCGCTTATGATACTTTGTTTTATTTTAATTTTGTTCAGTTTTTAATAATATATGAGTAACTAATTCTCTGTACGTACCTTAGCCTTTCCTCTCTTCAAGTAATCAAACTCAAGCACCCTTCTGGTTCTGAGTAATGCAGAGCACAGAAACTAACACACGAGGAGCACTTGGTGAATGAGATTGTGAAAGGTACATAAACAAATACAATCAAAAACATCAGTGATGAAACATTAAAATACTGCTCATTATTTGAAAACAAATATTTCCTCATTATCTATTAGGCAATGGCAAAAGGACTACAAATTGACTAGGAAGTAAAATGATGGGAATCATCACTCACCCATGATTATGACCATTTATTTACAAAAGGCTTTTCAGAAAGTCAGTATTCCAATTTACTAAGATCACAGACTTCAGAGCCACACTACATGAATTCATAATCCAGCCTCAAAGCTTACTACTCTGAAGCAATGTATTAACCTCTTATGTGCTTCTATTTCTCTTGTGAACAATAGGAATTATGATACAACCCCCTTAGGGTTGTAGTGAGGATTAAATTTACCATTATGCAAGATTTATATTTAACCAAATAAATAAATACTTGATCATACTACATACAAAATAAACTATGTCCAAAAATTTCGAAGTACAGAGTTCTACTTCTGGAACTATCAATTATCAAGTGGCAAGTGATAAACTTTACACCTTGAAATGAATTAACAGAAAAATTGAAGCTAATTATGGATCACCTTCGCTGTGAACTTTTTTAAAAAATTCTTTTTATTTTGTAAACGTTTTTAGAGACACTGAGATTGTTACCTAATTAAACTTCCCTACACTTAAATTCAGTAATAATAGACACTGACATAGAAAATAACAGAGTATTTGATAATTTTGGAATGAAAGTGAAAATGCAAAAGAAACAACTATAGCCAACTTCTGTTATTATTTTTAGGTTTTTCAAATTGTTAATGAGATGAATTTTCTTTCATCTCACATCCAACTGTCTATAAAACCTTCATAATTTCAAAAATGTGTTTACTCATTCATTAATTCGTCAATGTGTATAAAATCTTCTCATGTGACTGATGCATAGAAGAAATTCTGCCAGCATTTGTTAATTATGCTTTGCAAAACTTTTTATCAGCCTGCCAGACAATAATACAATGAGAATATATGGTGTCATGTGGTTTACTGTTTATGATAAAGGTAATTTGGTAATATATAAAATCAGGTCATAAAATAATTAACTTCGTTTGACTCTTTTGATCCAGTGATGATCACTGAAATAACTAGATAGGATACCTATATCTATATATAGTTTTATTTCTATTTTATATTTATATATATATGTATTATTTTTCTTTGAAATCAAATAATACATTTTATAAAAAATTGATGAAAAAAATGTACAAATTTCACCAAAGAAACCTTTGTCAAAATTTGTGGGCAATGGTGGTCTGATTAAATATTGATATAAGAGCTTCCTTCCACCTGTCTAAAAAAAAAAAATCATTCCTACCTCTCAACAAGAAGCCTATGATCAAGTGGTTTCAAAGATTTAAGAAGAATTAGCACTGATCCTGACTCTTCTAAAAAAATTGAAAAGGAGAGAACATTTCCTAACTCATCTTCAGAGAGAAGCATCACCTTCATTCCAAAGCCAGACAAAGGCACAAGAGAGAAAACTACAGGCCCAAAACCCTGATTAACATAGATGTAAAAGTCCTCAACAAAATACTAGCCAATCAAATTTAATAGAATATTAAAATGATCATATACCACAATCCAGCAGAATTTATTCCTGGAAGGCAAGGATGGCTCAACATGCACAAATGAATATGACAGGCCATATTAGCAGACTAAAGAATAGAAATAACATGATCATCTCAATACCCTTTGACAGAACTAGCATTTGACAAAATAAAAATTCAACAAATTTTCATGATAAAAACTTTCAACAAACCATGTATAAAAGTAATGTACCTCAATATGATAAAGGTCACATATGACAAGCCCACAGCTAACATCAAACTCAACAGTGAAAAAAAGGAAAGCTTTTCCTCTAAAATCAAGATTCAGGCAAAGATGCCCACTTTCTCCACTGCTGTTCATCATAATAAAGAAATTCCCAGCCAGAGTAATAAAACAAACAGACAAATTAAAAATAAAAATAAAAGACAAATAAATTGGAAAGGAAGAAGTCAAATTACCTTTGCAGATGAAATAACCATATATGTAGAAAAGCCTAAATACCTCATATACACAAAAAAGTTAAAGCTAATAAATGAATTCAGTAAAGTTGCAGAACATAAATTCAACATACAAAAATCAGTTGCCTTTCTATGCACAAACTAATATACAACAAACTATATACAACAAAATGCCCAAAAAGAAAATTAAGAACACAACCCCATTAACAATATTATCAGAAACAATTAAATATTTAGGATTAAGTTTAATCAAGGAGTTAAAAGACTTGTAAAATGAAAACTATAAACAAATGGTGTTGGAAAAATTGAATATCCACAAGCAAAACAATGAAATTGGACATTCATCTTCCACCATACACAGAAATCAACTTAAAATGGATTAAAGACTTAAATGTAATATCTAAAACTATAAAAATCATAGGAGAAACCAGAAAAAAATCCTTCTTAACTTAGGTCTTGGCACTGCTTTCTTGGATTTGATACCAAATCACAGAAAATAAGAGCGAAAATAAACAAGTGGGACTACATCAAACTAGAAAGCTTCTGGACTGCAAAGGAGACAATTGACAAAATGAAAAGGCAACCTGCAGAATGGGAGAAAATATTCACAAACTCTCTACTTGATAAGAGGTTACTATCCAGGGCTCATGGGTGGCTCAGAGGGTTGAGCCTCTGCCTCAGGCTTAGGTCAGGATCTCAGGGTCAGGCTCTCTGCTCAGCAGGGAGCCTGCTTCCTCCCCTCTCTCTGCCTGCCTCTCTGCCTACTTGTGATCTCTCTGTCAAATAAATAAATAAAATCTTAAAAAAAAAAAAAAAGACGTTACTATCCAAAGTATACAAGAAACTCCTGCAACTCAATTGCCAAAACAGACCAAAAAAACCCTATTACAAAATAGCAATGGACTAAAGAGACATGTCTTGAAAGAACACAGATAAATGACCAAAAGTCTTCAAAAAATATAAGTAACAAGGATCAGTGGATGTATACTGTCGGTGGGAATGTTAAATGGTGCAGCTGCTATTGAAAACAACCTGGAGGTCCCTCCAAAATCAAAAAGAACTATCATAGGATCCAACAATCCCACTTCTAGGTATACATCCCCTTCAAAATGAAATCAAGATCTCAAAGTGATATCTACACTCCCATGTTCATTACAACATAATTCACAGTAATAGCCAAGACATGGAAACAACAGAAATTTCCCTTGATGGATACATGGATAAAGAAATTGTACTATATATAAACAGTGGAATATTACAGGGTGACTGGGTAGCTCAGCTGGTTAAGCGACTGCCTTCAGCTCAGGTCATGATCCCGGAATCCAGGGATCGAGCCACCCATCGGGCTCCCTGCTCAGCAGGAAGCCTGCTTCTCCCTCTCTCACTCCCCCTGCTTGTGTTCCCTCTCTAGCTGTGTTTTCTCTCTGTCAAATAAATAAAAATCTAAAATAAAAATAAAAATAAATTGAATATTATTCAAACTTAAAAAAAAGGAACTCCTGCCATATGTGATGACATGAGCAAACATGGGGACATCATACTAAGTGAAATACATCAGTCACAGAAGAACAAATACTACATGATACCACTTACATGAAATATCTAAAAGTCAAAGAAGCAGGAAGTAGAAGGGTGGTTGTCAGGATCTGAGGGGAGGGGAAAATGGGGCCTTGGTGTTCATTGGCTATAAAGTTTCAGCTACACAAAATGAGTAAGTTCAAGAGATCTGCTGTACAATACAGTACCTGTAGTTAATTCTCTATTGTACCTTAAAACATTTGTTAGAAGAGAAATCTCGTGATAGTGTTCTCTTACACACACAAAAAAAACTTAGACATTTTGGCAGAAACATTTCTGTTGAAGCTAAAGGACTCAATAGTTATTCTCTCCTACTTCATTTCTGAACTACTGGAAAAACAAGGCAAAGAATAATGCAGGTGAACATAAATGTGTTTTTAATCCTGGTAATGGATAACCTGCCTTACATATGCCAGCAATTACGCTTAGTAATTCTGAAACCCAGAAGATGTCAGCTTGATACAACTAGGTCTCATCTGAAAGTTCTGGGCCATACACTCCCAAATACTCTTCCTACATTCAACAATCAAGGCAGCCATGCTGCCCGTGAGGGAGAATTAGTTAAAAGGTGAGGAAAGATAATAGATACATAAACTGACACATCTTCTGCTGGAAAGAACAGCATGAGTGGGAAATAAGGAGTCAACATAGCTAAACATTGCAAGATCATAATTTTGGATTTCAAAATTTGTATAATTTGAAAAAATATATTAGTTTATTTTTATTAGCTTTTTTTTATAGAATTTGCATCTCATGGGTAAATATTCATTTGTCTGATTCATAAAAGAATGTCCCTTGATGCAGCTATTTTCCTACCAATAGTAGTATACTCTAAATAATTATGAAAAGCAATAGAAAAATCACGTTCCAGGTACACATTTTATTCAATATGACAATGTTCTAGTATCTCATCATATTGTAAATTGAGGGCATTCTGGTTTAATTCCAAGAAAATGTACTGACAACAAAGGAAATGGTTTAAAATGTATATATTCATCAATTCACTGGTTTTCAAATGGGGAAGGACTTGTCAGAATGACTTGAGACTTTCTCATTGCCCTTTCCCCTTTTGCATCTCCATTTTTGATGGCAAAGTGTTGTATTCTTCAGGTATTCAGCAATAGGATTTTTAAAAAAGGAATAAAATCACTTCCTAAATGAATAGGATTCTGAAAAAGAACTACACAACTAATTCTGAGTTGAACGTTCTAAACATACATGATTTTTCTGTTCATTTTATATTATGCAAGCCTTATATAACTTGTAGGTACTCCAAATTATATCTCATTCATTTATTCATTCATTTTTCTTAAATATATTTTGTTGACATGTGCTAGACTATGGGGATATATATGGTCAGAGTGGTGAGGGAAAAGAACTAATCATTCAATATTATCTTATATTTTCCAATATTACTTATATTTGAAATATTCCTTACTAATGTAAAGAGGAAATAATCACAAAACTATAAGAAACACTGTTAAAGTGTATTTGTAATGAACCACATACTTGCACAAAAACTGTAAATTGCTCTGGGATATGAATTAGAAATTCAGAACACAGAATTTACATGTGTATGGGCACAAGCTTTTGCAATCAGATATCCACATATCTCACACTGAAAGAAGCAAAGCAAAAAATATTTTGGAGTTTTATTACAGTTGATACTTCTTAATAGTATTCTAATTATAACCAAACTATATAGATTCAAATACCTTTCCCCAGATGGCTTCTCACCCTTCTCATGAGAATACCCAAATTATACCGACGAGAATACCCAAATTATAGCGACAAGAATACTGTTGAAAAGAGGCCTGTTGATCTTTACACTTTAGAAGGAAGAAGTCTGTGTGGGTGTGGGTGTTTTTTTTAATCTCTTCATGCTTCTCTTTCTGCTCCTCCACAATCCCTGAACCAATACCATTTTTTTTTCTGATTTCTTTATAATTTCCCTCCCTTAAAAAATTTTTAGAGAAGACTTGATCTTGTCCTTCATTCAAATCTAGACATGCCTCTCAACCCCAGGGCTTGTATTGTCCTTCTATAATCTGCATATACTTTGCTACAAAAAGAACTCTTGATAAAAAGCATGTGGCGGTCCTGCAGCTGTCAGTTTTAACACAAAAAACTGCATGGAAGACATTGGAATGCATAACAGTGAATCTAGGGTTTTATAAAGAGTGATTTAAATGCCTACGTGGTCCTCAGAAAAAGTGAAAAAAAAAAAAGAAAAAACCACAAACTTCCTGAGAAATAACTTATGCTAAGAACTTCTTTAAATATCCAGGATAATACTAACACATCTCAAGTATTCTGAATAGTAAGGAGAAACACATGCTCAAGCATCACATTCTCAGAGCCAACTACTTAAAATTTATATGGTGTGTGTTCTTCTGCCTTCATTAAGGTATATCCGTGTAGTTTTATTTTTATTCCAGGTGCATTAATCATTGGGAGTTCATTTCAAGTGAATCAAGTTGTTGAATAGCATTTTTTCTTAGCTGTGAATACTATACATGAGAGTAGAAAATAGAGATTGCAAGGTGGTATGAAGCAGAGAGTTTTGTTTGGGGCACTGAAGCACCCATGTGCAAACTCTAAATTGGTAGGTGAATATGTATGCATGTGCCATGCTTTTCTACAATATATGTGGGTTTTGTTTGTTTTGTTTTGTTTTGTTTTGCCTGCTTTATGAAGTGGGGTTGGTTGGGGTTAAGTTTTGATAGGCTTAGGGTGACAAAAATTTAATTCTTGCCTCTCCATGGGTAAGTGGACATTTTGTTTTTTCTCTGTGTGATCTTATTTCAGTTTTTATTCTCCATCTTCGTTATGCTCCTTTTTTTCCTTACTCACAATTTTTATAAAACAACACTGCTAAAATATCACTTTATTTCTTCTTTAAAGGATTCTTTTCCTTGGTGATTGTCACTCCAGTTAGGGCTTCCTTTTACTAATTCCACCCACTTTTCATGCCTAATTTTACTTTCTACTCAACTATGAAGACTTTTATCTGCTGTGACTTGTATTATCATTCCAGAATTGAATTACTTTCATCTCTCGCTGAAAGTTGAAGGATATAATTGTTCAAAATACTTATATTTATATATATGTATGTTAGATACTATGCAACTCCTGGCATTTCTTTTTTCTACTGGTTGTAGTGGTAGGGAGCAGGGTGTGAGGTCTACACAAAACTGTATTTTAAATTCATGGCAGAGCAAATTATTTTACTCTGTCAATAGCAATACTATATCTGTAAGGCTGTTTTAATTTTCCATTTTAACACTGGTGGGTAGGTGGCATAAGTACATATAAGACATGTCATTTGTGTGCATTCCCATAATTCAGAGACTACACTTGTAAGTAGAATCTATGGTGGAATTTTGAGAAAAGTAGAATTTCCTATGATATGATCATGTGCAATTTCTTTCAAGTCCACAGGGATTTAACACTCCGTTCACTGACCCATACTTCTAATTAATGCATTTTGATTATGGCTGACTTAGTTAATCTCTCTTACGATTACAAACAGCACAATGTGTGTGTATATGTATGCGTGTGTGTGTGTGTGTACATGTTTATGTTTGTATGCATAAGGCATAAACCATATTTAGGAAATAAAAATTTCATTTTAGAAGTGTACAGTCAGACACATATGAATTCTTCAAAAATAATCTTCATTGATATAATATTTCCTAAAGGATTTGTGAAATTTTCTAAGGCAAATACAGAAAGTTCTTAAAATTGTCTAGCATTCTGTGCCATATGCTATTTATATACTAAATTTAAATAAATGTTCAGAAATAATATATTTTAACATATAATCTTGTTCAGAAAAATTAAGACACAAAATAATTAACCTTACCTACAAAGTTGGTATTTTAGATCTACCAATTACTAATATCCTTATATAATACCTGCAAGACCAGTTTTTAAAAAACCTTGAGTATTACACTTCCATTTAAAAAAAAACTGTCACATATATCTTTGTGTTGTTGTCTTCATATATTACTACTCTGAACTCTCTCATAATTTACATAGTAAGAATTCATTTTTTATGGACCTCAAAGTCCCAAAGCTGAGCTTCTCAGAGAAGATTTTGCAAATTTCCTCCACCATTCCTTTATTATTCTTCAATAATAATTTGAACCACCACCAGTCCTGACACCTGTCATGAAGCACAAGCTTTTCAAACTACAAAAGTACTATGCATTTGTAAGTGACACACATTGACTTGAGAAGAAAAGCCATTCATTGCTTCATTTAAAAAGAATGTATAATAAAGGAGGATATCTGACTGAGAGTTCTTCTTAAGGGTGTGATGCTCAAGAGACTGTGATAGGAATTTTTGCTTCTACAATGAATGACTATATTACTACTGCAAAAATGAACTAAAATAAATTTGAGGAGGATCATATTTCCAGTAATTGTTGACAAATTTTAAACAAAACTAAACTAAGTAAGATTACTGGGCACCTTAGCAATTGTCAAAGACAATATACGATTTTTTACTATGTCTATTTCAAAACTTACATTTTTGAAAATGTCTTTTTTTTTAAGAATATTTATTTGAGAGAGACAAAGACAGCCAGAGAGGGAACACAAGCAGGGGGACTGAGAGAGGGAGAAGCAGGCTTCCGGCTGAGCAGAGAGCCAATGTGGGGCTATATGTTAGGACCCTGGGATCATGACCTGAGCCTAAGGCAGAGGCTTAACTACTGAGCCACCCAGGTGCCCTCAAATCTTACATTTTTGAATAGAGATATTTTTGGTGCTATCTTGTTAGCATTTACTTTGTAAAGTGGATGGTTCTATAACATAGTTGATTAGAGTTCGTGAAAAAGCCTGGAATTCTACAGCCACAATTGGCTAGAAAACTACAAAAAGTTAAGACTGTTGATGAGTTTTAGTTCTTTAAAATATGCATTCACATTACTGTCTACACAATAAAATGAGATTATAAAAGTTGTATAAAGCCCGAAATAGTAATTTTAATTATTCACATAATTTTTGCAATGTCAATCTACAAGCTGAACAACAAAGACATAATAGTACGAAGCTTACGTAATGACCACTGTCATGACTCACTTGTCCTTTTATACTTGGTTTACTTCTTGGTCCATCAATAACTCCTCTGCCTCTTAGCAAGTGTTATTTAAAAAAAAAGAATTTAAAAAAATTAAAAAGAAAACAATAAAAAACAGCCAATTAAACAAACATCTCCTTCATAAAATGCAAATTCAGATAAATAATTTATTAAAAGTACACACTCAAAAAATCCAAAAAACAAAAACCCTGAGGAATAATGATCGAAGATTTGTAAAAAAGTTCTCTCACCATTTATTCTTTAGCGAATCTTTAGTGAATAAACACTTGCTTCTGATGGTATATATTTATTCATTTATTCATTTTTATTTAATAAATACTTATTTAATATGTGTCATATGTTAGGCACTATGTTAGCCAATGAAGACCTACGGCTTAAAAGAGGAGTGGGGGAAGACTACCGCTGCAGGAACTTAGAACTGAAAAGGATGCTGGAGAGAAAAATAGAAAATGAAAATATAATAATTTGTAAGACAATATGTACACACACATACACACATACATATTCACACATGACACTCGACAATAAAATGTCAAAAAACACTTCACATTTAATGTTAAACACTTTAAGAGACTAAGGTCACTTGCTATCATTATTACTAAGCAAAGCGTACTTGAGTCACAGTTCATACAATAAGAGAAACAAATGGGAGTTAGAACAGTTATAAATGAAAAATAAATGACATTGCTACCATCTCAGAAAATATTAAAAAAAATACTTCTAGGACTTCAGAGTTGATTTCTTTTTTTTAACTGTAGTTTTATTGATTGATTGATTGATTGATTGAAATATAATGTATTATTTGTTTCAGGGGTACACGTCTGTGATTTATCAGTTTTGTATAATACACAGTGTTAATTACAACACATATTCTCCCCAATGTCCATCACTTAGCTGTCCCATCCCTCCAACCCCCTTCCCTCCAGCAAATTTCAGTTTGTTGATTTCCTTAAAAAGACAAAAATTAGGTAAATCATAAAAATCTTATGTTAGTACACCAAAGGAATGCCATTATATGATAAAAGGGTCAACTCATTCAGAATATATAATAATCCCCAAAATGTATATACAATAAAATAGCCAAACTATTATGCACAAAAATTGATAGAACCAGAAGAAAACTTATATAATAATAACCAAAGTAGGAGATGTCAGCATCTATCAATACTGATAGGTCATGTTGGCAAACAAACAAAAACAGTACTGATACACAATATTTAAAAAACATAATCAATAACACAGGTTTAATGGGCATAGGTGAAACGTATAGAGAATATTCATCCTTCTCAAGCTTATATAAGGCAATGACAAAAATGTCCGCATACTAAGACTTAAGCATAGAAACAGTGTAAAGAAATGGCCAAATATTTTATTCTGTGATCATTACCTCATTAATTTTTTCAAAAGATGTAACAAAAGATTATTAAAATAATACATTTGGACATTTTAAAACATATAAACATGTATAATCTAAGAATAAATCATAGTGAGTTTTTTCAAGTTCTTAGAATTGAATCTTAGTACATATCAAATGTTGAAGAATTCAGTGGAAGCAGTACCTAAAGGGACACTCATGGCTTTTAAAAAATATAACAGAAAAGAAGAAAGGGAAAGATAAATAAATTAGTATCCAAATTAAGAAATGAGAAAACATAGGGGTATCAAACCTGAGGAAACTAGAAAGATGGGAAAAGTAAGACTATAGAGAAAAAATTAATGAAAGTGTTAACAAAGATACAAGGACAATGCCAATATATAATCTTAAAAAAGTTTAAACAGCTTTCCAGATGTGTAGACAGAGGTTACATAGTGGCTGGGATGGATATGGACCAAGAGAAGACTGGTGGGTGAATTTAGTTGTTTTTAATTTTTGTCAAGAGGTGGGCATGTATACCTGCCAATGAATATTACAATGAAGAGAGACATGTCTGACATAGGACTAAACTTTTTAAGGGATGAGGTGAAGTCCCTGAGGAACCAGGAATTATTTCAACCAAATTCACTACACTCAACTCAGTACCCAAATCATTTTTTTCGGACCTCAGTTTATGACCGGCCCACTGTGGTCAATGCCAGTCTTTCCAGAGTCTTTTATGAAGTTTATTTCTGTCATCAAGATAATTCAGAAAGCCCTTGTTTCCTCCCGGTCACAATGGGGGTATTTACTTTTAAAGAAGAAACATAATAAACACCCTCCTACTGGGAAAGAGTCTAGAAATGCCCAACTCAAAAAATTCACCAAAGTTGAAATAGTTTTGAACTGGTTCAAACATCAACAGAATGTTAGATATTGTGAACTTCATGGAAAATTTCACTTCACTCAAAATATGAACGTATATATAGAGAACCTTATGATGACATCTCAGAATCATGTCCTAACATCCCTAACATCATAGATAACTTTAGCATTTTTTTACATATGACTCACAGGGCAAATCTGAACCCCGCTGTTTTGGCAGTTATTCGATGTCCATGGGTCACTGGGTACATTAATACATTAATAAATTATCTTTCAGAATAAATGTCAGCATGCCACATTTCAACCAGACATGAAAGATGAGACTATTATTAGAGGAATGGCTATGAATGACTCTATTGTTTGAATGTAATAAATATAAAACATAATATAGGCAATGATAAATATGAGAGAATAATTCTCCAACTTTGTCCCTGAGGGGGAAAAATACATATGGTAGAAAATAAGAATTCTTAAATGAACTTTGTGATTTACAATTAGGTTGTTAATTCTACTTTTTCTCCAATCCTTTAAAACTGTTTCATAGTGTACCAGAAATTCATACAGCTCAATTATGCCATGAGTACTTTCTAATTGTTTTAACCTTTTCGTTCTTGCTAAAACCACTATGACTCTTATCCCACTAGTGGATCCAAGAGTATCTCTCTTTAGTAATAAAAATGCTCACTTGGGGCGCCTGGGTGGCTCAGTTGGTTAAGCAACTGCCTTCGGCTCAGGTCATGATCCCGGACACCAGGGTTCGAGCCCCTCATCGGGCTCCCTGCTCCACGGGAAGCCTGCTTCTCCCTCTCTCACTCCCCCTGCTTGTGTTCCCTTTCTAGCTGTGTTTCTCTCTATCAAATAAATAAAGTAAACCTTAAAAAAAAATGCTCACTGCAAATGTTAGCAGTTAATGGACACTGAAAAATTAACTATCAACTTCAGTGGAAGAAGCCCATCCTTCATAATATTTCCAAATCCCAATATAAAGGAAAAAGTGTCACAAGCATCCCCAATCACATAGCCTAGTGGCCATGTCAATTATCCTAAGAAAAATGAGATCTCCATTTTGAAATAATTAACACATTAACAAGGATAGTATTTTTATAGCTGGTCATTTTATCACAATCCATATTCTTCAAAAATTATATATAATTACATTGTGATTCATAAGAGATTTGGGCATCTTCACCTACTGAGATTATAAATTGAAAATACAATGTTCATTTTCATTGTTCTTTGATATAAAATATTTTTAATATATTTTTTTAGGCCAGGACTAATCAATTCCACTATTTGTAGAGTCATCAGTTTAGGTTTTTGAGCTTTTTACGAACAGAGTGCCATATTGGGTTAAGAGCACGGAACTTGGACAAATACTTTAAGCTTCAGTTTTGCTACCTGCAAAATGGGGATAATGACAAATACTTCACAAACATCATATGAGATAATGAAGGTAAAATGTAACACTGGCACTTGACAAATAGAAAATGTTCAATAGTATGTAGCTACTAACATGAAACATCAAATATTAAATTGACAGGGAAGACTGAGAAAAAGTGAGGAAACAGGTCTAAATGAAGTGTCACATTTGATTTATCCAGAAAATGAGGAGGCCAGAAGCCTCCTCATTTGTCTATTTGGAAGTAGACAAAGCATACTTTTGATACTTCTGCATTTCACATTTAAGGTCTTCTAGTGATTGCTGGTCATTTTGATAACCCCTGGACACTTAACTAAAACATTCACAGCACCCCATCCCATCAACTATAATGTGGACACAGCAACTAACATTTATTTAAAAATATACTTCAAGTGCTTGCTTTGTGCCAAGCCTGTAGTCCTAGTTGTCACCGAAACGTACACAGTCCTTGAATCTATGCATCTCATAACTTTTAAGTCATAAATATTTTTCTAGTGCTGAGTCATTTAAACTTTCTTCCCAAACCAAATCAAGATAACCACACAAGTGAAGCCAGACTAAGCAAATCAAAGTGAAGCAAAAGAAACAAACAAAAAGCTTTTACAGAATGCTTACAAGATCTAAGCATAAAGGTGGTCTTGTTTATAAAGGGATTTCACATCTCCAAATATACCAGGATAAAGATATTGACAAAAGGAACTTCGTGGGGCCCTAATCACAGCCACTGCCTGCTCTGAGTCCAAGGCAGCATCACCTCATCATGTGTTATTACTGCAAGGACTGCCATTCATCAACACTGACATGCATGCTAGATGATTCCCCTTGAAGACTTTTCCACCTCTTGTTCAAGCCAAGAACAGAAGCCAACCTCACAAAGTTATCACTGCCATGTACAGTACTAACTTCAGAACAAAGACACACACACATGATGACCCGCTTAAAAGGACAGAAAGCAGCTGCTGTCAGAGTAAACATCTGTCATTATTTGCTTGAGCAAATCTCCCACATTTTCACCACATGAACCACGAAAATACTAGAAGATAGAGCAAGGGCTCTTCAAAGCCAGTGGAAGCCTAAAGGGGAAAATGTGTGGGGATTAGCCTGGAAATGGTTAGGAATTCTGGAATATTTCTCCAGTAGCCCTATGAAAAACTCCACATTAGGGACAGGCGGTCTTGATAGAGTGCGTATGCTGTCATCTGTGAAAGATGGACACTCAAAGTTTTTGAAGTGTTGGCTCAGGGTCAAATGACATCCTGAGGAAGTACTCTATGAATATAATATTCTGTGGTCTTGGCAGGATGTAAAAGTCTCTTAAATGATGTACTATAAGAACAGGATATTCTGCAGAAACTCTTCCCTGTAGCGCAGCTCCCAAGTGCTAGTATACATCTTGCCCAACTGGGCTATGGACACGCTCAGGCAGCAGGGTTCACTTTGCTACTGATGTGGTTGAAGGGCTAGTGCTGGAGGATAGTTTTATCATTCTACTTTATGTGGCACTGTGGTCCAGGTCACCCCATCCATTAACGTATAGTATACTCAATGATTTCTGAATCTTCTGTTACCCATTTCCCTCTTTGTCCCTGTGTGATACATTTACTTCTAAAATTTTGGAAATATAAATAAATAAATAGATAGATAGATAGATAGATAGATAGACAGATAGATAGAAAGAATTTTGGGAGCAATTTAAAATTGGATATAATTAAAAGATAGCTATTTATACAGAAATAAAAGTGAAGCTCTTTTTCTAGGTCACCACATTCCAGATCGGAAGTCCATTTGTGCAATACACGGAGCTATCATGAAAATGCATAATAAAAACTTACGATCTATAGTACACCTTAGTTGATCAAGTTTCCCAAGGTCATTACTTTAGATGAGTTTTAAAATATGATGACCAGAATTGAAATGAGATATTTCTGGGTGTTTTAAAATCATAAATGCTCTGTGGCATGAATTTAGCCTAAGAATTCAGTCGATAAAGATGAGACCTAAGAGGATCTAATTCAACATGTTAAACTGAACCTGAAATGAAATCAAACACAGGTGTAAGATTCTTATGAGGCTGCATAATACATCTGTTGAGGCTGATGGTGGTGGGTACTTTACCTAGATAATGTGAAATTAGTATAATAGATCCTAAATGTCTACTAAAGTTTGGACGTGAGCATTTTCTCCTGTGCTTGTAGGTGTCTATTGCCATCTCAATTTTTATGCTTTGGTCTAAAAATCTACTCGAGTTATATTCTCAGCTATTTTGTTTTATTTCTGGTAGAGGGTCAGAGTATTTAAGATGAGGAAGTGTGTTTTCAATAGTCTTCTTACTTTTCCATAACCTCTATCCTTCATAAAAAACTCTTATCTCTAAGAAAATGATAGGTCTAACCATATAGGTCTTGGTTGATTAAACACAACACCTTGAATATCACTCAGAGGTAAAAGAGGCACTACAGAGCACAGGTGCAATATTGGGTTCACATTCGTAAAGTAAATGGGTCACTGAGTTCTACACAACACAAAACCTCCCCATGGTCTTCAAGGACAGATCCAAGTATAAAGTATTATAGGACTTCAGTAAGAAGGGCAATTGCTGGCTAACTCCAAGCATTAAACACTGCAAGCAGTGACACATATCCATTCTCCACAAAGCAAGTATTTGGTCTCAATGAATTTAAAGAACATGGATGAATGCAGAGTTTTGCTTACGCAATACATATTTCAATTTTCATTGTGTCTGATGCTGCATAATTTATTTTAATATATTTTGATATAAGATGCTGTTCTTATTTTCCAAAAAATCTTTAAAAATGGGGATGGGGGAAGTGTTGAAACACCATATTGTACGTCTGAAACTAATATTACCTTGTATGTTAACTAACTGGAATTTAAATAAAAGCTTAAAAATATTTGGAGGGGACATAATTATTCACATCTAAATGAGATACTGACAGAAAGACACAGATGGGAAAAGGCACAAATTTTATAGATGGAATGGTATTCTAGACATTACATTTTATATTTTTGAATTAACACAGCTTTTGAATAAGAACAAATAAACTCACGGACTATACATATTATAAACCAACCTAAAATTAAGGTGTATTGTAACTTCCAAAAGTATTTCCTGCTTCTTTGACACTATGATAAAGTATAACCATGGTTAAATGAAGTAGATTTTATACAATTTGTTCATTTAACATGTATTTTGGAAGACTTCATATTTTTTATAACTATTCATTTCTGAATGAATAACCGAAGATTCTATGATCAATGTCTCACTTTCCTCCAAAAGATAAGACGGATTTTCAGAAGCTGGCTTAGCTCATTATGCAGTAGTACCAAGTGTGAAACTATCAAGGTTTCATTCCTTTTTCCAACTCAAACAGCTGCTGCCATCTCAGAAGAAGCAGGTGTTGATGCGTGAACAATATTAGCACTAAAAAGAACAGACCGTTTGGTGATGACTTTTCTCACTGGAATATTATATCAAAATACTTTTAAATTCCCTAAAGTGCCCAGGTGGGAAGGCAAATTAAACTTTAAAAAGTCTAAAAATATTTCAATAGTTTCATTAGTTTTCTTTCCCCTTACAAATCCAATATGCAATTATAAGAATGACAACATTAAAAAGGGTATTACATTTCAGGGAGTTTTGTTGTTTATACAATTCTATATGAAAATATTTTTAAATAAAAAAAAGTCTATTTTAATAGGAGAGATGCCAGAGAAGCAGCAGAAATAAATTAAATAGTCCAAACATTAAAATCCAAATTTGGAACTTTGAAACAAACCCAAATTCTCAAAATACATACATAGATTCTACCTTGACAATATCATGATACTGAAAATACTAACAAAGAAGATTACATTTGTGTTTGTCTTTTTTTCCAGAAAGGTCATAAAAAATCCTTTTATATAAAATGGAGTTTTCTCAGAATGTTAAAAAAAATGCTATTATGTAACAAAGCATTCCTTTTGAGGCTAGAATTTACAACTACATGAAGATAAAACAATGCCATATAAAAACATGCAAGTAGGTTCTGCCTTTGACGGCTAAGACTTGGAGTTTTGTTGTTGTTGTCAGTCCTCTGGTTCTTAGGGAAAAAAAACAAACAAAAATGCCAAGGTGAAACTATTAGTTAAGTAGTCCCACGGCAAGAATCTACCCACGTTTCATGGCAGATTGAATTCTGTGAAAGAAACAGAGAATTGCTGTTTAGTAATGTTCAATTAACGTGGATACATTTATTACACGTTTACTGAGTTATAACTTGTTACTTTGAGCACTTCTTTCAGGAATCCAGAACTTGGATAGAAAGAATTGCTGCCAGAGGGAATCTGTAGCTCTGAGAGTTTCTTAACCACACTCTGGAGCTAGGGATGCTGCTAAATGTCCTGCAATGCATAGGGCAACCACCTGTTAAAAGAATATCTAGTCCAGGGCACCTGGGTGGCTCAGTGAGTTAAAGCCTCTGCTTTAGGCTCAGGTCATGATTTCAGGGTCCTGGGATTGAGGCTGCCTGCATTGGGCTCTCTGCTCAGCAGGGAGCCTGCTTCCTCCTCTCTGTGTGCCTCTCTGCCTGCTTGTAATCTCTCTCTGTCAATAAATAAACAAAATCTTAAAAAAAAATAATATCTAGTCCAAAATATCAGTACTATAGCTGTTTTGAAACCTAACCCTTAGGGGCAGGACAGGTAATATGTCTCTCTATTTTGTACTTATCCTGCATGATCCATTAAAAGTTATTCAACTAGTGTTAAAAGTTACAATTTAGGCTTAGTTGTGCTGTCAAAAATTATGGAAAAGGTAGTAACTATAACCAACTTTAGATAACTGGTTAAATTAAATGAGTTATTAATCAGCTACACAAGAAAATGTAGAGAAGCAAAGAAAAGGCACTGCTTCAATGTCCCAAGTCTAGAGTGACAGTCATCAATGAAAACTGCTGTGTCAAGCAATGACATCTTATGTGACATGGGAAGCAAACACAGCAGTATAGCCAAGAGAATGAGAAGCCAGAGTAGAAGAACACGAGAAATTTTTTTCTTAGAAACACAGGAAAAAAGCTCTAGGACATGCCAGAAATCACCAGGAGACGAGCTGAAGCAATTAGACCAATGGAGGTTTGAATATTGAAATTGAATATTAATAATTTGGGTGCTAATAGTCATCATGATCTCAGTGCATGACCTCATATAGAATGCAAAAACCAGAAGCATGTAAATGATGCTTTAGTCAATACTAAATACTTATAAACCTACATCTATAACTTCATAAGCAATGCCTGAGCCCTAGGAATACAGCAGTTTAAAAGACAAAGTTCCCTGCTCTTTTCAAGGGAACATTAAAAAGCAATTGCAATAATGTTCACCTATGTATATCATACTGAATTAAAAGATCACCAATGAAAACTTTACATTTCTTGAAAGAGATGTAGATTTCTGAAAAAATAGGAATGCCACAGCTTAGACAACTTTCCAGGAATGTTATAGATTGCTGGTGTGCAGAAAATATAGGTTTATATTATCTCTCATTTATTTTGCATTCATTAAATAAAGCCACATAATAAAATTTTTCAAAAGCTAGTTTTTCTTAGAAAAAGTATCAGGAATATCTTGTGAGATGCACCAGAAATATGTAATGCACTTATTCATCACTATTCTCTAACGGTGCCATCCTGAATATAAGCACGCTATTTAGTTTTCCAGATTATGTTTCTTTTACAATAAGCATATAAGGATGATTACACATATTGAGTAATCATCAAATTGTCACTTAATCCTTGTAACAGATGCTATTTTGTTCCTGCTTTACATATAAGAAAACACAGTATACATGACCTGCCTAAGGTCATCTCTGGTAAGCAATGAGGCCTAGACTGGAATCTAGCCTCCACAGCCCATACTGCTAATCTGACAAGAAGTTAAGCATTAGCAGTGAAGCTGCTGGTTAATAACTGTATACTTTAAAAGACTTCTTGTCTCCATTTTATGCTTATTTTTCTTTTGCTTCCTTTCTTTCTACTGTGCCCTACTGAAAATATTCAAGCTAGAATTCTGCAGAACACATAAACCAAACTGAGAATGTTATTTTAGAACAGTTTAGTTGCTAAACTAGGCTTGGAGTGGAGGTAGTCCTCTTTATCTGACTTACTAATTATCTGAAGGTGCTACTTTATAAAAGCTAAGTCAAAACTTCCAAACATGAATTTTGTCCTTCTCTTAAACAATATCAAGGTAAGTGACACACTACACTGGGGTCAAATATGCGCATATAGAAGCTTTTCCTTTTTTTCTTACTTAATTCTTAACATAAGAAAGAAAAACCATAGTGTATTATTTGATCCTTGCAATCTGAATCATATTTTCTACCAGGAAATAGAAAGGAAATAATTACAAAAACAAAATAAAAACGGCACTGTAGAGAGTCAACATTTTCTTGTAACACAGGTTTGTTCTTCACATTCAGAGATGCCACAGGAGTAAATACTCCCAGGAGAAAAGTAGTATAAAAGAATTCTATGTACATACATCTCCGCACAAGCATTTTTTTTTTATCTTAACTAAAGAGAACATGATTTAAAATCAGACACCATAAGGGTGGATGTGAAGGTGGCTTCCATGAGGCGTAGCAAGTGTGGAGGCCTGAAGTAAGTGTCCCCTGAGCTTTGCTTGGAGCCTGTTATGTCCTTCAAACTAAAGCTTACCTTGTGTTAACTGCTGTTCTGAGATCCTAAACCATTTAGAGGACCTAATGCATTTGTAAAAGAATGAACTTACAAATGGACCAGTTGGCTTGAAAACTTTTTTGGTGATAGAGGCAAGGAATATCCTTGCATCACCTAA
Source organism: Spilogale gracilis (assembly GCA_004023965.1). Taxonomy (NCBI): domain Eukaryota; kingdom Metazoa; phylum Chordata; class Mammalia; order Carnivora; family Mephitidae; genus Spilogale; species Spilogale gracilis. The sequence goes on from PITA01000923.1 coordinate 214,692, forward strand.
GGCCAGGTATTGTTACCTGTTACCATCCCTACTTTTCTCCACCTGTGAGCTTCATCCTTGAGATCAAGGGATCTCAAGTGCTGTGTCATTAGCAATTGACACTAGCTCTGATATTTCCCCAATACTCTACTTAGTACTTTGTGTCCCCAATTCAAATTATATCTAACCTTTTTTTCATCTTCCAAATATCTATCATTTTACTTTTACAAATACCTTAAGATCCAACTGAAAACCTGATGAAATTTGTACTATCTAAATATTTTATTTGCCTTTAGAATTTATAATTTTTCTGTAAACTACCCTGAAGCTTACAATATTGTACACCATAAGGATCGCAAATATTTACATTTATGACTTGCTGTTGTTTTACTCTTTCTCCCTTATTTTCATATATATATGAAATATATATATTTCTTTCTATACTAATTTCTATATTTACAGTATAGAAAGAAATAAAGGTAAAGAAAAACCAAATGAAGTACACCAAATTGGGATTTTGAAGCTCACATAGCAGTTAGACTAATGTGTATCCACTCAATATTCTGATAGGAAACAGAAAACTTTTTTAAAATGTCATATGTTTAAGCTCAGTATCACTGTAAATAACTTCCCAATCAGAAGTAAGTAAGATATTTTCTCTCTGTTCTCACAAACGCCCTTTAAAATGTGACTCTTGGACATTTCTTAAGGTAATAAGACCATTCCCTTGTCCATAGGATAGCTGATATAGACAGTATGAGCTTTGACATAGTTGATTATATTGTTTTTTATTATTGGTATTATATTAAACAATTATGGTTTATCAGAATAATATCCATTGAAAAAGTACCATTAACAACTAAAAATGCTGAAAAGACAAGTAGGAAACATCAACAATGGTTTTCTCCAACTGATATACAGATCATTACATTAGAAGTTGTAATTAGAAAGGTCACTCATGTTCAGGAAACACTCTTGTGGTGAAAACTATTTTGATACACAGAAGATACATTGTCTTGGTACAGAAACAGTGGGTCAAAACAACATATTAAATAAATATGTTAATATTAATAAAATATGAGTTCAAAAAGACAAGTGAGGAAGTGAGGATATACCTAGATTGCCTTCAGTAGCTCTGAATCAGTGATTCTAACGTAGGTACGCTTCCAGGTTCCTCAGGTCATGAAGGCAGTAGCACACCCAGGGAATTCTGGGGAGGGCAAAGCAGTACCAGCTTCTTCTAGGTGCTTGCAATTTGTACCTGCATCATGACTTGGAGCTTTTCTTACTCGGCTTTCTTTCATTACTACACTTTTTTTCTAGTCATCTCCCTCTATTCCTTTCATTCTCTGTTTCTTCTTGACCAAGTCTGACTTCTTGAAAGCCTAAAGTAGATTTTGCAGCAAGAAATTATGTCCATCCCTGGTATCTAAATAGTTATAAAACTGGCAGTAGTGCTATGGTTTTTGAATAAAACATCTTTCTTTATTTGAGAAGTATCCTCTCCACTATTCCCAAATTTTAGGTACTGCTAGTTTCTGAGATGGATAGCAAGAATGAAAGGTGGACTGTGGATAATTTCTAAATGTCTACCTCCGCTTCCAACTACCAAGCCTGCTTTTGATTAGGTATGAGTGGATGCATGATATTTTTGTTTGGTTAACTGTCTTATAAGAACTGTTTTGATTTCCAGCATCAGAAATTCAACTTGAACTACCTTAGACAAAAGGGTTTATATAATTAGGAAGGGCAATGGCACAGGTAGGGTTCATTAAAATTAGAGATCAGGCACTTTTTTCTCTCCAATACGCTATATTCCTTGTTCTCTTAACAAGAAATCTCAAAATAGGGATTTCCCTTCAAATTTGGAGCCAGGGAAGCCTTGGACTAACATTTTGAGTTTTATCACTAAAAAGGAAAAGGACTTTTACTGTCAAGCATCAGGTTAAAAAGATAAAATCTCAGGTAACAATTAAATCTGCTGGTTCAACGGACTGTCTCCTGAATTAATCTTTATGGTCAGAAATGGTCAAGTGCTAGGACTTATCCACCCTGAGTCAGAATCTAATGCCTTAACCAATCCCTGGGGAGTACAGAGATGAGATTTTATAAAATCATGGCAGCTCCCACACAGACGATATTGCTAGCTTGGGTGGGAAGCAGTTCCTCAAAGCCAGACTTTTTCAAAACAAAGGAACTCTGCCCAAACCACAATGTTCTCCCATACTACTTGTATCCATAAAGCCTTCTCTAGTCTTTTCTTTTACTTGATTTCTTTAAGTTTCACCCTTTAAGGTGGAAGGGTGATAAAAAGCTGACAGGATAAGGAGAATTTTTTTTAAAAATTACTCAGCTATTTACAGTAGAGAGAAGTTAAAGAAAAAACAAAATATTCAGGAACTATACTCCAAAAATTACTGAACTGTGAGTAAAAAAGCAACTGAGAATTGAATGATTTCACACAGTATTACTATATTTTCTAAGTAGATGTAACAACTATTTATTCTATTTGTTACAACCACCATACGTAGTGGTATGCAATTTATGAGAATTTGTACAAATTAAAATGATTAAATATATATCTAAAGCAAAGAAACTCTTAAATTATATTTTTTTCTTTCTAGTGCTTCTTGTTACTGTAAAATTACCCTTCAATTTGAGCTTTCTTGCGTCTTTTCAACAAAAACTTTTGTTTGCCACTGATGCAGTTTAATTGAGCTTCTCTAAAAATGAAATTTAAACAAACCTTGAAAGAGTTTCACTTAATATCCTTCTGTGAAATTTTAAGAATCACATTGTCATTCTCCCTTTTGAATCAACTGATTTCCTTCAAATTAATGTGTCACTCTACACTGGTGTATATAAACTTATTTCTTAATATATCAATTGTTCCAAACTTACAAATTAGGCTCTTTACAAATTCTGCAGTAACATCTTTACCAGAAATAGAAAAACAAGGTCATTATTTAGAAGGTGTTTACACTAGGGCCTGGGTGCTGAAGTGAAAGAAGTCAGTTTGTCCTTTCTTGCCCCCTTGTCTTTTCCTTTTCTCTGTCTGAACACATATACAAGTAAACATACAGGAACAAATGTGAAGGCAGGAAAATGAAGATATTTTCTCTCTCTCTCTTTTGGACCTGCAATGTGTTTGTCAAAAAAAAAAAGTTAACACTAATTTAAGTAAAATTTGTGAGATTATCTGTTCAGCCAAGGGGGCAGGCACCTGCTATACTAGGTAGCAGCCATGGAGGTAACAGTCTGCAGAAACTGTGAGGTGGGAAAAGTAACTACAAGTTTGGTGAAGGTAAATGCATAGTAGCTGAAATAATTAGGGCAAGACTGAGAATAGCTGGCTATGCAAAAGGGAGAAAAAAAGGACATGACAACAATTTTTGGATTTTTTTTAAAAGACGACCATAAGAAAAATATACTAAATGTATCCCCATAATTTAAAAAATCAAGATAATTAGAAGTTGCAAGGAGTCACAAATTCATACATACTCAATAGTTACAATGAAAATACCTTAAGTGTTGTTGGACAAAATTTTATAATGTCTATATTAGGAAAGTGTTGGCTATAAATCAGATCTTTAAAAATCACATTCACATTTTTTAATCACCATTAGACAATTTTTTCCCTGAAAATCAGCAAGATGGAACCTCTAGGACATTCTATTAAATATTGCCTTAATGGACTTTAAAAAGGTTTCAAATGTCCTTAATAAACAACGTATTATTTTATATATTATTTAATAATGGGCATACCAGTGTATAGCATTTTAATTCTCATTTTAAGTTAATTAGCTATTCTAAGATATTTTGCCTCGGGCTTAGACTTAGCACATATCTTATAATATAGGAATTAAATAAGGATATTATCGCTATTGAAATCTTCTTTATGGTTTTTAATATTATTTTTGCTTCTGACCTATTACACAATTCAGCAGGTTAATGACATATAAACTCTCCAATGGTTATCTTTATGCAAATGGCATTTTTTCTCTGCAAGGCTTTTTATGACATCCATACTGCAAGCCATACTCTCCATTAAGTGGATCTATACTAATGTGTCTTTCTTTCTGACCCACTGTTTTTAACACTGAATTATGTCTGACACGTCCTAATCCTGGAGAATCTTTCCCAAAGTTAGTGAACTTTAACAAATGTCAAGTAAAAGTTCACTGACAAATGAGAGGTGAGTAGAAAGACAACGGGAAGACTTAACACAAATATTCAGTAGAAGAATAAAAGGTATCTCTTGAGACCACCACACTGAAAAATAATAAATGTGGGACCATTAATACTGGCTTTAGGAATTAATAGTTAATCAGAAAATTCAAATCTGCATGTCCTCATACTTTATATAGTAAAATATATTTTATTTATTTTACAAAATTCCTTTTTTTCTACCTCTTTAAAAAAAAACTTTGTTGCAAAATTGTAACTATGTGCCCAAGGAAGTTATATGCTCTCCAGTGTTTAGAAATCTTTCTCCTGTTTTAGGCATTCCCGTGCTCCTTCAAAGTACTCACGGTCTCACACTTCCTAGGCACACAAATATTATTTTTTAAATTAAGGACTGAAGGTTTCATCTACATCTTTGTTACTTTTAAATTGACATAAATCTGTATTCTAGACCTGTCCACAAATATCACCTTTTCAGGATCTTTCTTGTCTATCTTCTTTGAAATTGCAAACTCCCTCATTATTTTTACCTGATTTATTTCATACAACTTACTTCTAACACACTATAAGTTCTACTCATTTATTTATCGTCTGTCTCCCCAGGTAGAATGTAAACGCCATGAGAAGGGGACTTGGGCTATAGTGATCTCTACAGCAATATCAATGTCTTGCTCATGGTAAACACTCCAAATGAAATGTGGATTAAGCAGATAATGCAATTTCAAATTTTTAGAGGGTTGCTAAGCTAAGAACATACTGCATCTTTTTAACTGTGAGTCCTTGTAAGCCCTTTGTTTATTTTCATTGAGCAATGGAAAAATTAATTTCTTTATAATTCTGTACTTAAGGTACCCAAGTTTGGTAATTTCCATGCTTACTGTTTGTCATGGCCATAGGTATGGGAGGATAATATTTCCTCTGGTGCCCTTGTTTATGTATACCCTGTTTTCTTGGGTTTCCATAGAGACTTCTTATTGAATGAGATCTAAGATATGAACGTCTTTCAGTTCTATTCATCTGTTACTATACAGGAGCTCTGTTGATGTGGTTGTGAGGTATGGTGAGAAAGGAAGGAAGCATTTTATATTCCAATGATTAGGTCGATATTTTAGTGAGTATGTGCCCCTAGGCTATGTTCTTAACAAGTGCTTCTCAATCCCATTCTCCTCAGGACCCACCCTTAGAGACAGGTAGACTACAGAGGACTGTAGCTGGGTATTGACACTTCGCAGGTTGGTTATGCTCTGGTAAAACCCAATAAATTAGACTCTGGTAAAATAGATCTGGGTGTATTTCAAAATGGCTACTTTTTCCATACCCCTGCCAGAAGCATGAGATTTTTCTCCAAGTTAATTTGATGTAGAAGAATCAAAAATCAAAAGAAAAAGGGCATATTCAAGAAAAAGAATCAAACAGTTGCTACAACTATTATTTCAGTTACAAGAATCTTAGTATAAACATATTAGAATGTTGCATTTCTCTAAATTGGAGTATATATATTGAGTATCAAAAAACTACGTGGTATGTAAGAAAACACAAAGTATCCTTTTGCTCTACCTGGCATCTATTGGGGATTCTTCCAAAGAAACTAAGTAAGGTCAAGTTCACAAACTGCTGACAAGTAGAAATAGTATGGGATATTGCTGTAATTTACTCTTGACAGATACTAGTGATATCCCACTTATAGAAAGGATAAAAAAAAAGTCATTTATGAAAACATCAACACTTGAATATAGTCAAACTTTTATTTACAATGAACTTCAATACTCCTAAGTAATAGGAAAAGCAATAAATTTCCAAGAATTGTTACAGGAATATTAATGTTTTTTTGTGGAAGTTTTATAGGAAAATATTTTAAAAATTATGAGAAATGCATATTAAAATTTCAAACTATATTTTCAACAACTGAGTATTTTTTTATCAGGCCACTAAAATGTTGATGTTCTTGTGAATCCAGTGTTCCCTATAGTTCAACTTTTGTAATACCAAATGACTTCTAGAAAGATGACTATACACCATATTTGCAGGCCATTAAAAGTGTCTTCATAGAAAACTGAAGGAAAAAACTAGTGGACTGAAACAAAGCTATTTTGTTATAATGAAATGGTCATCAGCAGGGGGTGGTAGAATAAAGCCACCAGGATTATGGAATGTTAATGATTTAGACCTATGCTTCTATCATTAAACCAATGTGATTCTTTTTCAATAAAATAATTATTAGTAGTTTTCCTTCTACGTCCATATTATGAAGGTATATGAAATATTGATGCTGGTTCTTTTTCTATCAAGCATTTAAATAGTTTGTCATTATCACAAAATATCATCACATCTAATTCCACTCACCAAAAGATACTATTTTTCTAAGGAAACAAAATATCTCTAGCATATGAACATGAAACTTTGAAAGATATTTTAAGCAACTTCCTTTCCAACTATATATAACTACAATGGTTCATATCCAAACGTAAATGCTATATTAGTCATAATGATATGGTTCCTTCTCTATTAAAAAAAAGCCCCAGCAACAGATACAATCTGCCCAAACAGGTCTCTACTGTGCACTCAAAGCTTCAAAATTTGTTTGTCATCATAAAATAAAAAATAATAAATAATAAAAAAATGAATTAAAAAAGTCACAATCTGTCCTTGTTATGCTAAGCATACTAACAGTTTTCTATTGTAGTTGTAACAATTTACCACAAACCAAATGGCATAGGCAATACAAACTTAATACAGTTTAGATGGTCATAAGTCTGAAGTGGATGTCACTGGGCTAAAACCAAGGTGTCAGGAGGGCTGCTTTCCTTCTGGAGCCCCTAAGAGGGCACCTGCCTCCTTGCATTTTCCAGTTTCTAGAGGCTGCTCACATTCCTCAACTCTTAGCCTCCTCTTCCATCTTTAAGGCCAGCAATTTGGAGATGACTCCCTCTATGTTGCCATCTTTCTATTTCTCTTCCAGCTCCCTCTTCCACTTTTAGGGACTCTTGTGATTTCAGTGGGTCTGCCTGGATAATCCAGAATAATCTCCCCATAGCAAAAGCAACTGTTCTGCAAGCGTAATTTTATCTGACATTTTAGCTCTTTTTTGCCATGTAAATTAACATATGTGCATGCTCCGGAGACTAATTTACTTCACTGTGACTTTATGTAGTATTAGCAGCTTCCACAGAACTATAATGAACACATTCCTTAAAGTATGATTCTAAAAATTTAATTAAAAAAAAGAAAATGTCCATAGTAATTAATTCATCTTTTTTTTTCCTTTTTCCATCCTTTTTTTTTTTTTTAAGATTTTATTTATTTGACAGAGAGAGACACAGAAAGAGAGGGAATACAATCAGGGAGAGTGGGAGAAGGAGAAGCAGGTTTCCTGCTTATCAGGGAGCCCGAAGCAGGGTTCGATGGCAGAATCCTGAGATCATGACCTAAGCCTGAGGCAGAGGCTTAACAGGCACCCAGGCGTCCCCTTTTCCCTCCTTTTTTAAGCTACCTAAGTTGTAGGTAATGGTTTCATCTCCATTTCAAATCTTGGCTACATATCTCATTGTTATCTTTTGTGACTGATATTCTTGTTTTATTAAATAATAAAAGATAGATAACAGTAATATGGATATTGTCAATGCTAATAAAATTATAACTTTTGGAGTGTTCTGTATTTATCAAAGCACTTTCTCATTCTCTCATTCAATTGCACAACCATGTTCTTACACAGGAACACTGGGGGGGGGTGTTTTGCTTTTAGAAAATTTTCAATCTATTTAAGGTTTACATTTACTGGAATAAAGCTATATAACTTACTGTCCTGATTTCTTCACACTGAATTTATTTTCTATAGCAGTTTTAACCTCACAGCAAAACTGATCTTCATGTATAGAGATTTCCTACATATCCCTCTACCATACACACAACCTCCCCCACTATGAAAATCCTGCACTAACATGGTATATTTGTTAAAATCGATAGCCTGTACTGACCCACAATTACCACTCAAATCTACAGTTTGCATTTTGATTCATTCTTGGTGTTGTACATTCTATTAGTTTTGACAAATGTATAATGACATGTATCCATCATTACAGTATTTTACAAAGTGGTTTCTGTTCTAAAGATTATCTGTGCTCTGACTATTCATCCCTCCACCCTCTTGATCCCTGGCAACCACTCATCTTTTTATTTTCTCCATAGTTTTGCTATATTGGGCATTTTTAAAATCCTGTATTGCAGGTGAGTAAACTGAGGCCTAAGAAGTCCACTGCAATTCCTCAAGCTAGTCAAGTGCCTGGATTTGGATTAGAACAAACATCATTCGATCCTACTAAGTGCACTTATTTTAAACCACATCACTCCTTTCAAATAATATTGTAATTTTGCAACCTAATGTTGTTGGATCAAAAGTCCAAGAAGTTATTTTATGTAAAACCTAAAAAATACAGAAAATAAGTTTTTTTCACAGTTTTAAACATCTGTTTTATTACATTACCAAGATGCAAGAGAGGCAATGTAGGATATTGAAAAAAAAGCACAGATGTAGAAGGCAAGAGTTCACTCAGCTTTGACAAATTGTTTAAACTCTCTGAGACTTTATTTGCAATGTGCAGATAATGTTTTCAGTCACTAAGAACCATGTGGTAGGTCCAGAGGGACATATCTGAAGCTCATTTTAGTGGTTTAGAGTATATCACAGTGTAGTCATTTTCCTATTATTGACACTTATTTTATTTATTTCCAATACTGTATTATTAACTAATTTGAATATCATTGTAAACATATAATTCCATGTTTTGAATTACTTTATCTAAAAATTAATACATGAAATATAGTCTTTATACCAACAGTATATGAAAATAATAATTTCTTCAAAAGATTACTCATATTGTTTATTTTTCCCCTTCCTGAAGCATTAATATTCTGACCTTCTTGGATAAAAAAATAAATAAAAAATGAAAAAAACAAAAACACTATTTAAAAGTAATTAAAGAATTCACTCCTTTTGTTTGTTTGTTTTTAAGTCTTCTGAAAAGATCTCTCCATTTATCGATTATTTTTACAGTAATTGTGGAACACCCATGATGCATACAGAAGGAGGAAAGCCAGCAAGATCCCCCTGTGGGGAAGAGCAGGCAATGACCCTGACATGAAGCATGGCTTGCTGCTTTTCATGTCCTAACTGTGGGTTCTGGAAAAGTCTCACCTTTCTAGAACCTCGTGACCTTAAAAAAAGTAAAGAACAGTATTAAGCTAATTCCCAGAAGCTTTAAAGGATATATTTTTAATAATATGAAAAAATATATTTAATGCAGTGAAACAGGCAGTCAGGATAATTCACAAATATTTTCTTTTTCCTACTTTGTTTTTGTTCATTTTTAGAGGGAGGGGGTATATACTCAAGAGAACAATTTGCCAAGTTTAATTGAAATAATGACTACTCTTTTCTCTATTCTTTTATCATCCAGTTAATTTTACTTTAAAATCAGATGTGAATTTGTGATCAATGGCCAATTGTATTTTGTGACTTTTATGGTCAGTCCCTACAGACAGAGTCTTCTATTAGTTGGTCCACTTCTCTGAACCTCACACAGCCATTGGCTTGCAGCATCCCAATTAGTTCTCCTCTCAGTGGCACCTTGTCACCGCACTTCCCTTGCCCTCTACTGATTCTACTTGACAGCCTGCAAGAACAAGAGGCTAAATCAGGACACAAATGACTCACAGAGACTTGAGGCCTCTTAAATCTTCTTGCCTAGATTGTGTCTAGCAACATTGTAATACTTCTTTTTCTCTTATATTAAGAGAATCCCTACCTCTAAAAATTATCTGCTTATCAGATGTGTTCATTACATTTTTTATTATCCTACCAGGCACATTCTATATTGAGACTGCATAGGATTTACTCAGCTACCTGATGAAACAGACCAAAATATGTTGTCAAAGTTAATGAGATATAGGATTTTATGAAAGTTTCCAGCATTGTAAATTGTATTTTAAAATTATCTCAAGTGCATGATCTCAAAAATTTTAAAAAATAGAAAGTCTATACACTAATGATGTATGACCTAAGTGAAGAGCATTTCTTTGAAATAATTGCCAACTAACTCAGATTTAAAATATATCAAGAACAAAATTTTTAAAAAGTGTACAAGAAGAGGATTTCAAGGACATATCTTCAAGTACTGATCTACTTCAAAAATATTCCATTAAGCACGTGTATCCAATGAAATAGTCTGCCAATAATTCAGTGACTTGAATCATGGGCAGTATTAATTAAACAAAGTACTAGATCATTTGTGTATCTATTTGTATCTGTGTTGGTATGTACATAAAACATATATTTTGCATACATAATAATTATGGAGAAGTGACAGTTCATACACAGTTTTATTTTCAGCATCTACCCCAGAACTTGACAATATTTATTGATTTAATTATGTAAAGAATTACAGAAAGTCAAGCTAATAGGGATTGAAGAGTAGTTACATAATTTTTTTCTGATTATTTTAGATATAGCTTAATCTTGATTTAGTCCATTCTTACAATACTTACATTAAAAGATCTACTACCATCCGCAGTATATATGAAGTTTTTGATAGGATAGCTAACATATGATATAAAATATAATTAAATTATAAATTCATTGTTATCACTGTGATGATATACATTGTTTCAAGGTAACTTTTCTTTTGAAGAAGCTAATAATGAATAAATTTGAATACTATTGACATACATGAGTGTTTATCTTCTTGCTAAAGTAATGTCATGGAGGTGTAAAAGCAGGGCAAAGCTCAAATTCTCCTTCTAAGACTATGCTTACAACTCACGCCTTACCCTCCTCTTGGGACCAACCGCTGACTCTACTCTCCTCGCTGATACCCCCTGGGCTGCCTTTATGGCACTCCTGAATGGTCTCTTTTATTTTCCTTTATAACCTCTGCAGCCACTCATTTTTTTCTTTCAAATCAAACATCTGGAATTTATTGGAAACAGCATATTTTTATATGGTGAACAATATCTTCAAACCCAGTAAATTCTTCTTTTAGGTGAACAATATCTTCAAACCCAGTAAATTTTTTGTAGATACATGAGTAGCATTTGAGGCAATTACACATTTAAAAAAATATATGGGCTTTTAGTTCTTGTTCTTTGTACCATCCTGCTTCTGGTGCTCTGATAAGCACACTCGTGCTCCTTTCAGGGTTACCTTTTCATCTCTCTCATTCTCCCCAATGGAGGTGCTATTCCAGGCTTAGTTCCTGACCCTGAGAGCTCTTTCCTACCTACCAGAATGTCTCAGAGCTGAAACTTTTTTTTTTATTGTTACTAAATTTTTTTTTTTGCCAGTGTTCCAAGATTCATTCCCCATTCCCCACACCCAGTGCTCCACGTTTTAGGTGTCCCCAGTACCCACCACCAGGCTCTCCCATCCCTCTACCCCCCTCCCTCCAAGTCCCTCAGTTTGTTTCTGTGTCCAAAGTCTCTGTTGTTTCGTTTCCCTCCCTAGATTACCCTATTCCCATTTACTTTCCTTCTCCCACTGTCCTCCAGGTTACCCCTCATGCACCGCAAGTAAGTGAAACCATGTGATACTTGACTTTCTCTTCTTGGCTTATTTCACTCAGCATAATCTCTTCCAGTCCAGTCCATGTTGCTACAAAAGTTGGATATTCATCCTTTCTGATGGAGGCATAGTATTCCATTGTATATATGTA